>VZSE01007021.1:165944-234256 GCA_013398275.1 Promerops cafer | reverse complement strand
GGGGGGGGGTCAGGAAAACATCACGGATTGTCCCTGAAAAATTGATTGCCAGAAGATGGCAGGGGGTGCAGCCAACTTAAAACGCCCCCCGCGGGGAGTGAAAGGGAGAGGGGGACACGCGAGAGAGGTGGCAGCAGCGGAGGAGCGCGCTGACAGCGGCAGGGGGGTTGGAGAGACTGGCGTGGAAAGCTGCCAGACCCGAAACCTCACTGCCTCGGGCAAGGACGTCATTCCCTTAAACCCACACCGCTGGCTCTGGAGGGCTCTGTCACACGCCACTGGGTGCCTGTCCAGGCTTCCTCAGATCACAGGCGTTTGAATGAGTAAATAGCTATTATTAGACTTCTCCTGCCTGCCCACGCACACACCTCAGCCTTAGGCCAGCATAAAACTACCCCCAAGAAAAACACCACTTTTACCTACTCCAAAGGGCTTTACCCAGTCCTGAGTTCTGCTACATCACTTGGAAATGTGTTCCCCTGCCAAAATTGCAACTAAAGGAGAAGTGCTTCCTCATGACACCAGAGCAGGGACTCAGTTCTTCCTGCCTCACCATAAATCACATTTTCTGGGATTTCTTCCCCAACCCTCTCACCAGCTGACTCCACTATCTTCTGTGATCAGGGAATGGACAAAATGGGCTAAGGCCCCCAGGTGATCACTGACACACCTTCTCAGCTTGCAGTGATACCAGAGCTCAGTGACATCATGTCTGGTGAGGTTCCACAGGCAGACACGGGACAGGTGAGATGGCAGCAGCAGTGGCCGGGCAGATGAGTGAGAGCCATGCACAGCACTGTAAGAGGCTGTGCTGGTGGCACCAGCCCTGAGCTGAGGAAAGGGGCCCTCAGCGCTCCGTATCACTGAAGGGTGAAGACTTAATTCATTCTTCATTGCAGGGGTGAGACCTTTGAGCCACAGGTGTGTTTCAGATAAGTTCCACACCATCACACAGTTTCAAGTCTAATGATTTCCCTTTGGTAGTATCACAGCCTCCTGCCTGCCTGCCTTCTCCTAACCAGCTGAATTTTCATGTCCTTTCAAAGACTTGCTGCAATCCAGCCAAGATGACTGCATTTCAGTGCTGACTGTAGCCTTTGCAATGCAGTCTATAAAACACTTTGGGAGCTTCCCAGAGGAAAGATGCTCAAGAAACATCACTCATAGCAGTCCACACACATTCACTGACACTGTCCTATGTGACCCTTTCCTACTCTTCTTTCTTCCCCATCTTCCCATCCCTACACAAGCATTTTCAGTACTGGAGGTTGATGGTATCAGGCAGGGAAAGAGTGTCTCTCCAGAATGAGATTTGCCTCAATTTCCATCAGCAACATAGAAGAAGTGAAAAAAATGTCCAAATTAAGCTGCTTGATTACTGAAATTAATCTTGTCACTTAGCATCCCTGTTCCACAGAATGGGGCCTTTGATTAGCCTCCTTGTTTCAGAATATTACAAGCAGACGTTTATTAAGCAGAAGGCAATTCCTCTGCAGGGGGAGAGGGGCAGCTGATTCCAAAGGGAAGGCTGCTCTCTGGATAAGAGATGCCCATGGCTTTGCCTGCATCCCTGGCAAGTGAGGGGATGCTGCTCTGACAACACAGCCAGGGCCCCCAAGGATTCGCCAGGATCCTCTCCCTAACAGATGACTAAGGACCATCCTGTTACTACTGTCATAGGCTTGGTATTTATAAGGCTGACAGCTCTTGCAGCAAGTTATCGCTTGTTATTACCATCACCCTGAGAGCCCTCAAAGGTTGTGAGGCGCTGTGTCCCTCTGTCTGGCTCCCTCAGCGTGCTGAGGAAACACAGAGGGATGGGGAGCATTCCCCAAGGCAGCCAACGGAGCAGTGGACCTGCACGTGGGACCTTCAACACCCACACTTCCCTCTCTGCTTCCTCTCCACCTCCACGCCGCATCGCCAACCACACAGCTGTGACTTTGCGTGACCGTGCTGTCACAGGCAGCTTTGTGCTTTTCCACTCCACAGGGCACATGCTCAGAAGGCAGTGCCTCACTGTAGGCGTGGGCTGCTCTCGCTGACCTGACGCAGTGTGCCGTACTGGCTGGGATGGCAGAAGGGAGAGCTCGGGGAGACCAGTGGGGTGACCCACGGATGCTCTTGCAGCTCCCTGGGAATTTAAGATTGACACACCTTAATACAGGCTCCTAGGAGGAGACATCCAGGAGCTCCGGGGTCCAAAACTGGCACTTCTGGTACAGAAGTGGGATGAGAAAGGGTAGAAGGTTGCTTCTCATGGCTTGTTCTGACTCTGCCTCCACCAACCAAAAGGTTTTTGGACATTGCTACTGGCATAGGGATATACTCAGCAGCATTCCAGGCAAATTACTGACAAATTTTAAGTAGGCTAAACTGATTGCTGGGTTTCAAGCTACACTGGTCAAAGTCAGCCAGCACTGAAAGGTTGTAAAATCAAAGATCAACCTTTATGCTATCTTCCTTTCTCTTTCTGTGCAAGAGATGTTTCTGGTATTGCAGACGTAACGATCCCAGTTTTGCTATTAAAATTGCTGTATTGCAGCCTCCATGTACTGAATCACAGTGCCAGTGCTCCATCCTGCAGGAGAAACACAGATCAGAGCGAACAAGAGGATGAGTCCTGCATATGCTTTATGTAATTTCTTTTTTTACAGGCTGTTGATCAGAAGGGTGGCAAAATTTGGCCGTTAGATAACTACTCTCACCAGAGGGCCTCAAAATACTTTCCAAACATCAGCTAAACAACTTCCACAGTAGCCCAAATCCTGCAAGGACTTGCTTGCACTGACCACTAAAGCCAACCTTGCCCAGCCTATGGGAAGGTATCATTATCTTCTCTGTTCTACAGATGGGGAAACTGAGGCATGGGGAATCAAAGTTATTCAGAGAAGGTCATGAAGATAAGCCAAGAGTGGAAGAGAGCTGTTCTTGGTTTGGGTCTTCCTTAGCCCTCTGCATTCCCAATCTTTGCAATACACTCAGAATCACAGAATCAATTAGGTTGGAAAAGACCTCTGAGACCACCAAGTTCAATCTATGAAACACCACCTTGTCAACCAGACCATGGCACTGAGTGCCACATCCAGCCTTTCCTTAAACACCTCCAAGGACAGTGACCCTACCACCTCCCTCAGCAGCCCATTCCAATGCCCAATCACCTGTTCTGTTTAGAAATTCCTCCTGAAGTCCAACATAAACCTCCCCAGCACAACTTGAGACTGTGTCCTCTCATCCTGTCACTGGATGCTTGGAAGAAGAGGCCAACCTGGCTACAGCCTCCTTTCAGGCAGTTGTAGAGAGTTATAAGGTCCTCCCTGAGCCTCTTTTTCTCTGGGCTAAACAACCCCAATTCCCTCAGCCATGCTGCACAGGACTTGCCCTCTCCCCCTTCAGCAGCTTCGCTGCCCTTCTTTGTCAAAAGTCGTTCCTGAATTGAGAGGCCCAGAACTGGACACAGAACTTGAGGTGCAGCCTTACCACTGCTGAGTATAGGGGGACAATCACTTCCCTAGTCCTGCTGGCCACACTAATACTGATACAAGCCAGGATGCCATTGGCCTTCTCGGCCACCTGAGCATATGCTGGCTCATGTTCAACCTGCTGTTGACCAACACCCCCAGGTCCTTTTCTGCCAGGCTGCTTTCCAGCCATTCTGCCTCCAGACTGTAGCGTTGCCTGGGGTTTCCAAACTGCATTCAGCAGCCTACATATAACAGTAGATCAAAGATTCTAGAGTTGGTCAAATTTACGTGAACCTCCAAAACTATTCTGAGGGGCCCAGATGGAGGTGGGGAGGACAAGTGTGTAACAAGCTCTAATTTTAGCTGATCTGTGCTTGCTCGTCCTTTCCTCCCCCAGGGTGGCAGGTAGGGTGTACAGACTGAATGAGAAACCGTGCTCTAATGAGGCTTCTACAGGTTTGGTGGGGTTTTGTTTGTGGGTTTGCTGTTTCCTGGGTACCAGGGCTGTGCGAAGCATTGAAATTCCACCCTGAGCAGCAGTGAGCAGCAGAACCTGTTTCCATAGCACTGCCATGGAAACAGCACTCTGAGAATCTGTGCCTTCAGGCCCCTCTGCGGCTGAAGCATCTCACTGCTCCTCCCCAGCACCCACCTCCACAGCACAAGCCCCCAGACCTCCTTGTGTGCCTCTGATGATTAAAGGGTGTGGTACACAAGAAAAGCAGGACCTCCTGTTTGGCCTCTTACTGAATCATAATGGGTAAAAGTATCCTTTGAAGAAAAATACTAAAAGCATGCTTCTTTCCCCCTCTACTGTGCATGAAAGTAGAAAAAGCTACACTTAAAATTCAAGTTGAATTGCACCAGTAAAATTTCACCTGGTAATACATTAAGGTGAAAATACAGTAATCTCATGCAATGGGTTCTTTTATCTTTGTCTGCCAGGAACACCAGCTTCCAAAAGTGAAGGATTTAATTAACTGCTTGAATGTAGAACAGGCTCCCCTTAGTCTTCTCCTCTGGTTTGGGGTTTCTTTTTGCTTCCCATCCCATGGTTCATACTAAAACATACTCATGGCAAGGGCTCCATCAAATGGAGTGATAAGTCAAACAATGGATGTATGCAAGGCACGTGTTATTTCCTCCCTGCATCCACTGGGTGCCTGAGGAAGTGCACACTACAACACACATGCTGCTGGTATTTGAGCATCTCAAAGACATACAGCCTATGAGTGTTAGAAGCCATCTCCACTGGTTGGAAGACCACAGGTTCACCTAGCACCTTGATAAGTCAGTCCTTAACAGGCTTGGTAATCATGAGGAGTTTGAGCTGTAGTAGCTTAGACCCTCTATCCCAGGAATGGGACAGGAAAACAGTCTAAATTTCAGAGGGACACCACCAGAGAAGCAAGGGAGAGTCAGGATCAAACTAACAGGCAGCAAAATGCTAAAACTTCTTCTTACTAACCTCCATCATGGGTCCTGAGGGAGGGATCATATCCAGAGCAAGAGAGAAATCTAGTGTCTCTGCTCTACCAACACCCTGGTCCCTGGTACAGCTACAGAAAAAGATACTGCATTACCAGGATAGGCCAGAAAATTTTGTTCCAAGTGGGTTGGAAATCACCCACAACCAATGATACAGAGATGCTTTACATACTGTAAAAAATGGCAGTTGTCATCTGACATGCATGGAGCAAAGTAAGCCCCCAGATGGGAAAAGGATCAGTTCTAACTGGCTTAGGTCAGAGACCAGCAGGGGCACAGACCTCACCTCTTCCTTTCCCAAGCAAGTATCAGAATAACAGGAAACAACAAATATCAACATAATACCAAATTTTGCATAACCTGTCCACTGCCTACTCAAACAAGTGCATTGAGTTCCTCTCTGAGGCAACCTGTGCTATCATGTGAACCAGCTCTTCTCCATGTGCAGAGCAGTGTTGAGTCAATCAGTCACATCGTGACCAGGGTCACATCTCTCACCTGCTGTGGCTGTAACTCATCTGAAGCCCTGGTGAGCAAAATGACTGTTTTGCTGCATTCCCATGCGGAACGTGAAAATTGCCTGTCTTCCATCATATGTGTCCACCTGACCTGACAGTCTCCTACAACAGAGTATTTTCCTGTGTTGCCAAGCCCATCCCTAGCTCTTCTTCTCCAGCACGTGTGAATAAAATCATTTCATGAAGAAAGGAAGCTTCTCAGACTGCAAATGCTTTGAGATTTTTGGTTTGCTTTACTTGTCCCTTCATATAACTAACCACAAATCCCACGTCACTTTGACCCCAGTTTTTAACTCCGGTTTTCTGTTGAACAAAAAGCCTGCAGGAGGCGTCTCACCCTGTTGATGCCATGCTGTGATTTAAAAGAGCTTAATATAGATCAAACTATAACCCATATCCCTTTCACTCTGTTCTTTATTATTTTAATGAGGTTTTCAACCCATCTGTTAAATCATGGATGAAGAAAACTAACAGTTACATGTCAAAATCCATGCAAACTACTTAAAATTCATGCCTACTAAGCTGGCCTTAGTAGGCCAGTTACTAAGTAAGTCAGGTGTACGGTGTCTGGAAAAACAAATTTGGTATGCATGATCACCTACTTAGCTGGAGTGTCTTCTAATAAGGTTAACTCGAGGAAGTGAGAATAATAGCTTAGGACAAGTACATACTGAATTGTTTTATTTTTGTGTTGGTTGTTTTGCTGCCTTTTCCAGGCAGCAAGGGGACAGTTTTCCTTGTACCACTAACTCTTTCACTTGACATGGCCTACATTTTACATTTTTCGTATGTGTGTGAAAAGCTTTGACAGCCTCTTCAATATCACCGCTCTTCTGAGTTCAGGATAAAACCTCTCTGGCCCCTCTCAAATTCCTTTTAAATCCCTAAATTACCTTCACATAATCTTCAGTTTCTCATCTTGTATTCACTGGACATCTTGCACAGAAGTGCTCTCAAGACCCGGGCTGTTGGAACTAAACGAGGCACTGAAATTTCTTACAAAGTTGTGCTACCTTTTCCTTGTCTCTGGGGCAGTATTGGCAACACTGTGATCTACTTGCATTAACAAAGCTTCACAGTATGTAATTTACACTTCATTGGTACTGGGTCCTCACAAAGATCTGATAATGGCTTTACGGAGCTTAAATGCAGCTCAAAATTTCCACTGCCTAAACGTTCATGCCCACTGTCTCAGAATTCTTCCCTTCACAGTAGCAGGAACTGATCTATTTTTAAACATTTATTTACTCTCTAAGATCGTATGTGTCCAGCATTACACACTTCACTTCATCACCTGATGACTTCCAGAGGAATAAAATCTTTTATTTACTCTCCACTTACAACCAAAAGGGTATTTTCTAGGATTATTAATCATGGGCTGACTTGACTCCTAGCACTCTACCCGTAGCTAGGCAGCTTCCCTCACCCCAGGAAAGCACCCTCAAACAGTTCCCTGAAGAGAAGGGTTAGCTGGTTTTGATCCTTACAATTACAGACCATTCCTTCTTAAGTTTGTTGGGCTTTTAGCCATACTTTAAATTCAGCCGCTTGCCTTCAAAAGACCAACCATTCCCATACATCCTAAACTTCCCTGCTTTATCACTTCCTTCCATTATTTTTAGTTTTAAGGCTAATGTCATTTTTTCTGGCATCAGACTAACATATTCCTGTGCAAGTTCACTTCCTTTGATGCCGACAACAAATCTTCTATTGCAAAACTGCTCTTTGCAGCTACAAAGAAATGCCCAGTTTTAATGATGATGAGGGCATCTTCATTACTATATTGGGACTGCCTTTGAAAAGAAAGCACAGCACTGCAGTTCTTATACCCTTTTCTCAAATGTCGGCACTGTCTTGGTTATTGCTGTTTGCTGCAACATCAGTAGTTCTCTGTGTCATTTTTGGTGGATGCTGACTTTGAAAAGGGAAGGTGGCCAAATAGCTTTTTGCAGATTTTTTCTTTTGCAGCATATCAAGTTCCTTACCAAACCCAGGCATTCACTGGACTCAGTGATTTCTCCCATCAGGAAATTCAGAATACGTTTCCAAGGGGTACCACAGAAAATCTTGTCCTCATGTTCTCTCTCTGGTCACACTCACTGAGTTTTGTTGCCTCCTAGCACCATCCAGTCTCCCATCAGGGACTGGTTTAACATCTCAGAATTGCCAGATATGGAGGACTTCATCCTTTCCACTTTCACAAGCCCACTTGAGTTTTTGTCTTCTTTTTTTACTCTGGTTGAAAAGCACAGGATGGATTTACGCTGATTCCAGGATCACTGAATTTATGCACTCCAAATTCCAAATGAAAGCTAATATGGATGAAATCCCCTGAGAAAAGCCCATGCTTCCAGCTACCCACACTTTCCATTTTGCTTGCAGGTTTAGGGTCAGTTACCATGCACGTGTTCCCTTGCATCACCTGCACTTCCAAAGAGACTCAGCTATGGCAAGGCTTTTGTCTGCTCTGTTCTTCTACTCAACATGTTTTTGTATCTCATTTTACTCCTGGTGCTATGTATTTTCCAGCATTGACTCAGAGTCAAGGAGCCACCTTCATCCAGCATCCAATCACAGGTTGCTTCACAGGAGTAAGGGAAGCATCCCTATAACACAACAGCTGGCTACAGCTGGGTCATGCCAAAGCATCCTGGAGAGTGTGTCCTCTGTGCAAGGGCTTGCTCAGGCAGCTCAGAAATGACTAGGCAAAAGGAAGCATGCATTGCAAATCAACATTACCCTTATGTGTGGGATTTGACCGTATAGGGTCTGGTTTAGAATACATTTCTAATGATGGACAAACCTTTCTTGGAATGGGCTGGTGATCACTCTGTTTTTCAAGGGCTTCTGGTCATGCAGAAACAAAAACAGACACTATTGGGGAGTGACTGGCCATCGTCACTACAAACTGGAGGCAGATCTAGTCACCCCCACACAGCTTCAGGATGGACTCCCTCTAACAGGCATGTCTAGCTCAGTTATTTTATCAGCCATGCTCCTCACAGAGTTTTCACTTCTGCACCCCAATAATCCCAGGATATTATCCACAACAGTGTATTTTGGACTGGCATTGCTTTCCAGGATGACCAAGAAGATCTGCAAAGGTCACCCTGCTCACAAATTGCAGATTAGCCCAATTGCAGAAGGTAAATTATAAGCATCCTGGACAACCATCATGCAAAGTCCGAGCAAGGCACCTCTCCTACCCACCATGCTACCTGCCAGGGCTTGGAGAGGAGAACCCAGACCTATATGGGGAAAGGCTCTGACTCTTTCATAGGTGTGGTTTAGCTGTACTAGGCCCTGAACAGCAGCATGCTGTAGAAAAGTCAAAAAGCTCCTTTTTTTTATCTAGAGCCTCCTGGAGATGTATTTGCAAACACGACATCTTGGACCCTCACAAGCTCCCACTTAATGCAACAGAATAGGATGTTACACAAGAAGTCAGCACTGAGCACCAAGCACAGCCCCTCTCCACATAACATGTGCGTGTCCTCAGAATGGAAACCTCTTGCTTCTCAGCCTGTCCTGCCCCCCCATCCCATCTGCCTTCCCCAGATTTCTGACAGCTTCGGCTCCATGTCCCCTCACTGTTCCTAGTAAACACAGCCTTTCCTCTCCTCAGTATTGCTGTTACAGACTGTATCACCCTGCTCTTACAAGTCCCCACTGCCACAGCTCCCTTCTCTCCCCCTACAAACCCCACAGGCCACCACTGCCTCTCAGAAGGAGGGACATGTGTCCTCAGCAAGTGGGTGCAGTGGAGACAGAGATGGCTCGGACGAGTCCCACACACGTAGTGGACTCCCAGAGGAGAAAGAAGCACCAGAGGAATCATATATAAAAATTAGTTGCCTCTCTCCTCCATCCTCTATGCTTTCTGTAGGGAGGTAGCTCTTCTCATTTGCCCCATCCCACCCTATACCCTGCACCTAAATATGGCTTCAGGATGGGGAAGCATCTGTGCAGTGGGTGGTGATGCGGGGGTGCAGCCAATAAGGCTGCAGCCTAAAAGGACTGAAAGAGAGATTTGATAGCAATAGAACCTGCATGCTTTGAGCTTTTGCTGATAAGAAAGGCACCAGAGCAGCTCAAGGGGCATTCTGGAAGTGGATTTTGTCTGAAGGGGTGTATTGGGTCTGAATGAGATGGAGCTCATTTTTGCCTTAGCAGCCCTCACAGTGCTGTGCTTTGCACTGGTAGCTGGAAGGGTGCTGATAATTGTGCTGCGTGTCTTGAGCTGTCAAGAACACAGAATTGCTGTTCTGTTTGGAGTCAGAGAGCAGAAAGTTCTCCCACTAACAGGTATGAAAAATCAAATATTTGAGAAAACATACAGAAGATAAATACTTGAAGAACTCCAGTTTGGGGGATTGCATTTTTAGCTTGTCACCTACTCATCTGGCAGGCGAGGGATCTGGAAGAGCTGCACAGACTCTCTGCAGACCAACCAACCTGCCTCATTTCCATCCACAGTTGTGACAGGCCTGACACATTCACAGTGGACTTTTCATACCGTAGAATCAACAATTTCCAGCAGAAAATTGTTCCACTGGAAAACTTTCCAGGCAGTTCCACTACACATTTAGAAATGCTTTGTATATACCAGTATGTTGGGCATATATTATAATGCTATTCACATTCTATAATCTCCAGATACTTTAAGTGCCTGTCTCTAAAGAAAAGGTAGAATATGCCCCTTAAAATGCCAATCAAAGTTAAAAAGACAAATGATTAGCACAATTTTTGCAAAAGAAGTTCATAGGTGGACTCTAATTTTCATTCTTGCTCTGATCGTATGGCTGACTGCAAAGCAACTTCTGCCATGCTTGTGAAGAGCCTCACTGGAATCCATAAGGATGTGATGACAAGCTGTACACACGGGCATTATATCAGCACACAGAACCCAACTGTGCCATCCCTGTATGTTTTCTGTCACACAGAAAAGTGTGGCTATTGCACGTGCATACTGGATTCCAGTCTCAACTTCATCTTTTTTTGAAAGCTCTCCTCCACCCCTTGAGCTCTCTCCCATGGGACTCCATGGCTGGAAAAATTAACAATTTGTTTCCTTCAAATGCTACATTTCTGCTTTTCCTAGAGGCAGCTACAATTCTTTCTCTGTGATCTGAAATTGCAGCAATAATTATATTTCCTACTTTGTTCACTGTAGTTGACTGTTTTGGCAGTCATCCTGTAGCAGTAATCCACACATAAAGAGTCATCTTGCATTTTTCAATCCAATTTAAAGGGAATTGTTTCTCAAGGAAAGCAAGAGGGTGAAAATGTTCCCCTCTGGCAAAAACTTCAAGTATTTCAGTATTACATGTGAGAATTCTACCTACCTGTCTTATTCATTGTTGCATTTTACAAGCTCTAATTTAAATTCTTTGCACTTCTAGGAAGGCCTGAGACTTTGTTCGTGGGTTTTTTGCTTAGTCCTCCCATACTTCTCCCAGATACTCAGAACTTCAGTTCCCTCTTTCCAGATGATGCTCAGAGCACCAAGTGCTCTTGCTTTGTTCTTATTTTGCTCTGGAGCTATTTGTTCATTCTAGAATAGGTGAAAGGATGCCATAGAAATTAAGGCAAGGGTGCATAAGAAGGCAAGGGAATAATTATTCCTTCTTGCCATCAGCTCATTCATTTGGTTTGATTTACACCAGTTGCCCCAAAGTTTTCCTTCTAATTTTTCACTGAAATACCCAGAAGCCTTTAATAATGGCATTTACATGTAAAATGTAGCATTATTAATGTTAAACAAAGCCTTTGAAGTCTCCTCCATTCTGCAAGCCCCATACCATTTCAGAACAAATTATTTTCACAGTAACCTCTGCCAGATACAAACACAGACACGCACACATGCACACACACAGAGCTGCTATTTTATTAATTTTGGATACTTTTTCCTTTTCCCCCCACATTTTCAATCCTAGTATTCTATAATCTATAAGAGGAGCACAAGAATGAAGGTGCTGTGACCAGAAACAGTATGGTCAGGGCCAACAAAGCAAGGTGACTAGAGACTCAACCTTTAAATCTAACAGGATTTATCAGACAGGACAAGCTGAAATAACAGAATAGCATTACAAGAAAGAAAAGTTTCAGGGTATTTTAGAACAACTAGAAGAAGAGAGTACTGAAAGTTTAGGAAGCAGGATTGTTGTTTGGGAAGCATCCTGCCTCCCATCCCAGAACATCTTATGTTTTCAGCCAGCTTACACTACCAAAACCTGCACATCATCTGAGGAAGCTTCAGACACATCTGTTGCAATTACAGGAACTCTTAGGAACTTTGGTCTTTTTTGTTTTAATTGTTGTTTTAATGGGCTTTTCCATCTCCCAAGCATGCAATGATTCAGGTGTCAGTTGTTTCCACAAGACCTCTGCTGCATCCATCCCTGTGACCCAGCTGCTGCTCTGCTCAGCAAGCCAAACTCACTCCAAGCCCTGTCCCACACTTTGTTCTCTGCTACTGGGGCCTGTTTGAGCATCCCTGTGCAGCTGGGCAGGCGGGCTGATGGAAACCCCAGGGCACTCCCACAGCAGTTACTCCCAGGGATACAGTAACTGTTCTCCAGAGCTAAAATCCCACCTGCTCAGCACTGCAGCCCAAAATCTTGCTGTGTGCTTCCTAGAGGAACGCAGGAAAGGGACAAAAACCTAACAGATCAATGCCAATGTAAACTGAAATCAGAGGGGGGGGAAAAAGAGTCACAAAGAGTTTTTGTACCATACAGGCAATCCTAGAAATTTTCTGCATCTGACACTCACGTATCATCTCTGGGGCATCTTAATGTCACTTCATGGCATCCCACTGAAACATTGGCAGGACAGGGCTTGAAGGATCCCCTCACAACAAGGCCATCACCAGCAGTAGATCTGCTTAGCTGCAGCTGACCTCAAGACTCTTGTTCCAACACTGTACTACCCTATATTGAAATATTTTTCCTGTTGTCCAAGGACCTGCCATGGCCTTCCGTGACACTCTCTGGCACTACCAAGTACAGATGAGCTCCATCATCTTCCTAACTACCCTTCAATCAGGGATGGATACCTGCACCTCTCACCCACATCCCGGAGGGCAGAGCCACAAACAGTCCCTCAGGACAGCACAGGGCATGCTGTGTCTGTGTCAGGGCCAGCTCAGTTAGACACTGCAAGTAATTCCCACGGCCTATAGATCTTCTCATTTCCAATGGAGAGTCTCTATGAAATACCTTCCCACAGAGAGATGCACAAGAGGCAAAAAAAGGTATGACGATGGATGACACAACTGGAAAAGTCCTCCTGATATACAACTAAATAAATTACTATTCTCGTGAAGAAAAGTGACAGTGAGGACTTCAAAGGTCAGGGGCTGGACAGAGAAGGTGAAGAGGGAATAACTGTTAGGCTACTTTTTTTTCCTGACAAAGAATGAGGGGATATCAAAATGAGAATACCAAGGAGCAAGTTTCCAACAAAGAACTTCTTCACCCTGTGAGCAGTTAAGTGATGAAGCTCCTTTGTCTCTTGGATGCTAAAAATGTGCCTGGGTCCACAAATGCCAAGAATTTGCATGTTGATTTGGGTATGGAAAAAAAACAAAACATAAAGCGCTACTAAATGCGAAGACACGCTATCTTAGAGACTTCCAAGTCGTAACTCATGGGATATTAGGAGAATATTCTGAGGAAGTATCTCTAACTGATCCTCTGTCAATTGCTGTTGGATGTGAAATCCTGGACTAAATTACCTTTTGATATAAATAAGCTGACACATCATTACAAAAAAGTTTCTAAAATAACATTTAACATTACTGGACAACTTTTAAGTCTATTGGGACAGTGTAGCAAAGTTCCTACCACTATCAGTCAAACCAATATACAAGTTCACCCACCTCTTTTTATTTAAACACTGCATTGTTAAACAGAAAGAAGGGTTTTGGCTTCCTGGAGAAAAGGCAGGACATTACCACTGTCCCACAGCAGCCAAACATGCAGAGCACCTGGGTTTGAGCCCAAGGACTTCAGCCATGGAACATCACTCTGCTTGGCTCTTCACAGCCAACTGCTCCCAGCTTCAAAGCATCTTTTATGAAAAACAGCAATGCTGTACCATGGCTAGGACAGAAGATGCTCTGAAGCCAATCATTTTCTCCACCAAAATTTATACCTTCATCTCTGCTCCAAATACAGTTATTTTTGTCCTCCCCTGATTTTCTACCCAGTTAAAAACTGGTCTTGGGATAGTAGCCCTTTTGGCCAGTGGAAAAATGAGCAAGGAAACCTCATCTCATCACCTTTTCATTTCTGCCCTGATGGGTAAAAAATGCTGGATTGTACTGCTCTGCCACATATCACCTCACACTGTCAGGATGTCACACTCCTCTGGGACAGCAGATCTGCTCCCAGTTCCTGACAATACCCAGCCACCCGGACCTGCCCAATATGGGCATGCCTCAATTTCTGCAAGTTTCTAGTGCTGCCTGTGCCAACTCTCTTCCTGCTCCCTTGGGTCAGATGCATAGCCCAGGGAAGACAGTTTGGCTGAGGGCATCCATGTGTCAGACTACTCCCAGCTGCCACAGGGGCCCTGGGAGTCTGTCAGCAGCCAGAATAAATTGAGGTGGGTCTGACTCATGCCAAATCCAAAGCCAGCCAGGGGAATATACAGGTGCAGAAGTGGTACAAAGCCAATTGCCTGCTTCAGCACACTGACACGTACCAGGTACAGCTCAGTGTATCCAGGGGACAAGATCCAGCACTCAGAATTCCCCAATGAGACAAATGACTCCTATGGTCCTCCAGCTGCCGGTGCCTGCCCCAGGAGAATGGGACCTTGGGGAGCCAAGGCTGTCCGACAGATCTGTGCATGCTAGCACATTTACATTCACCCCAGGTTTATTACACTAGCTTTTCTAGTCCTAAGATATATTTTAAGCTAAGCAGCCCTCAGCTCAGCACCCAGCCCTGGCAGCAGCCAGGCAGAGACGAGGCAATGGTGTACTAAGCAGGGAATGAGCACGCCACTGTCACACGCTGCTGTCCCCTGCTAACCTCACCACCTTTACACCTTCCTACCCCTCCTCGCCCTGATCCTCATTCTGCAGCAGGTTCATTGTGGAGCACGAAGTTGGTCCGTGCCAAGCTGGCACAGGCTTCAGAGGAATTAATTTAGACGGGTAAAGTCTGATCCCTTTCAGGGAGCATGCGAAAGAAGAGGCAGCGCTCAGCACTTTAGACATCAAGGGAGAGTAAGAGAGAAAGAGATGAGAGAAAGCCTCGCATAGAAAAGGCAGCAGGAAAAATGTCCTAATTTGGAGAGACAGGGCTCATTGCCATGGCAACCCAGAATCGCCCCAGAGCGGCTAGATACGACTTTATATGTGGTGTTAAACGATTCAACCATTAAGAGAAAATACTAAGGAGAAAAAAATAATGGGGCTGTGGAAGGGAAAGTATTTGGCAACAAAGAGCTTTCCTCTGCGGGTACTCTGAAACAGAAGTGAACCTTTTGAGTCTCAAGTTGTATTTTTTTCCCCCATCCTTAGGTGCAGACACATTTCGATGCATTTGGGGAGAATGAATCACTCATTACTGCCTGCACTGCCTTCCCTCCCCAGCCTGGTGCTCATCAGCAGTGGGGCCAGATCCTGCCTACTGGGCAACAGAGGGAGGAAAGGCAATTGGCACCCCTGTTCCTTTCTTTAAACTCCCCTACCAAGACCTCCCAGGACAAGGCAGAAACTGGGAACGCATGGCAAATCACACGGGGACACTGCAAGGTAGCAGCACATGTCACCAAAGAAGCAGCAACATGATGCAGGGCGGCAGTGACCACCAGGAGCTCCAGCCTCTCGTCCACAGCCTTGAGAAAGAACATATGGGATGTTTGCAAGAGAGCTGGGGTTGCTGAGCACATCTGGCCATGGGCTAAGTGAGAGAAGCAGCAGGAGTGATGTGCTCACTGTAAGTCACACAATGCGCATACTGCTGGCTGAGAGAGGAAGATCAATCCCTGTAGTTGTTAATTAATTATCTGATCTCACCCTGAGTCCTTTCTACCTGCTTTAGTCTATGAATTATTTTGAATATCATATCAAATTTCCTCATCGCAAACCCTCGCCTCCTTCCACCCTCACACTTGGGATACCCTTCCTCTGCACTGCTGCCCTTTGTCAAACACCTCTATTCAGCAGATCTTCCCATCTCTTTTCTTACCCCTGGCACAGTTCTGTTACATTTTCTCAGTCTTTATATGAGGTCCCACCAAGTCTGCAGGGGCTGTACCTCACAGGGTGCCAGTACATGGAGGTGGACCAGTATGAAGAATAGTAAGACCAGGTGAGTGGCAAGGAAAATATTTTCTCTTCAGCAGGTTACCTCCTTGTAACTGAAGGTACTAATCCCAGTGGATGAGTTCCCAGAGGACCATCCCCTACAGATTCCTAAGTGCAAAGCAATAAATTGATTGTCAAGGCAAGATCCTCGTCACTCAGGTCTAACCTACTCATGTCACCTCATTTCTGTATCCAGTTTATTCATCAAATGCAGCAAAACATTTGGCCAAAAGGATTCCTTGAGAGCAGAGATGGATGCAGTGTGGAGGACAGGACGTGCCTCTGCAAGAACATGGTTACACAGAGACACAGCCACATGTCTTCTACATGCTGTTACCCATTCCTACACTAAACCATTTCTTCCTGGCCACAGAAATCTAAACAAGCCAAGGAAGATAATCCTCTCCCTAGTATTTTAGTCTAGACTAGACCAGGAGAGGGAAAAAATGGAAAAACTAAACTCACTCCACTATTACCAAATAAAAAAAAAAGTCTTCAATGTATGATTCAAGAGATTTGTGTATTGTGTAGCAGCAGAACAGCATGAGCTGCTGGCTGGCTTCTGGCTCTCTGGCAGCACAAAATGCTTCCCCACAGTTTGTACTGTGTATTACTGAGTATTATTATAGGCACACCTCAAGACATAGAGCAACAGACTGCTGGACCAGTGCAGTGACCAGTGAGTGACATTGTCAGACAAAAATGTGGTCCGGTCCTAAGCACAGCAAGAGACAAGTATCACTCACAATCTCTCTTCCTCCTCCCAGTGGTCAGTATCACAGCATGTTTTTTGCCAGTCTCTGGTGAGAAAGCTGCCAGCCACAGCTTCAGTTTATTACAATTAAGCAGTTGAAACTTCAAATCCACATATGCACATAAAATCTTCCAAGGGTGCTCAGACAAGGGCAAAGGGATCAAACAGAGAGAATGGCTGGGACAAGTCCCGGTGAAGATGAGCCCTGTGGTCGCACAGCAGGACATGGAGACAGCAAAGGTTAATGGCAGCATGGCTCATTGGGGGAAAATGGACCATGGGCACTAGCACGGCCTGGTGAGGTTTCCAGCCATTCCCTAAATGAAGCTGTTCCACCATCTGCAGGCGAGCACACTTTGGCATTAAACATTTTGCATGAAGGCCTATTTAATGGAGCACAGAGTGACTTATTAAATCCAAATTAAAGAACCAATTGACTATAAAAAAAAATTAAATATCTGGGTAGGTAATGGCTGTGTCAAACATTTGGATGTGCCCAAAACACATCAAAACTAACCTCACAGTTATACAACAAAATAGAAGCAGGCCACATGGGTTTGAGGAGTCTCTCAGATGACCAAAACTGACAGAAAGAGATGGCTGACCGGTTCATCCTCTGTTCAGTTCCACCTTATCTCCCTCCACTTCAGCAGTGCTGTCCCCTGCAGACATGCACATACTCCAAAACTTCATCAGTCCCATTACAGATCATTACTGGCCCATTTCAACGGCCAGTCTGCAACTGCAGAGATTAGCCCAGAGAGCCATGGAGGACTAACTGTTCAGAGGTAAAGTTTGCTGGGCACTTCCCTGCCCTGCATTTCATCTCATTATACCTTTCAGATCTCCCCAGCTCTCCCATTCCCAGGATTTCAGCCTGTTCAGCACACTGCCTCATTTAGATCAAGGCATCCATCCTCCCTTATTTTCATCACCAGGCTGGCTCCTCCTCAGCCCACCCAAGGCACCCAGTGATTAGAGTGTGCCTTGGTCTTCGGCACCAGGTGAGGAACTCAAACCACCAGTTTGCTGTAGGCTTGCCACAAGGCTAAGAATAAAGCTAGACAGAAAGCTCAGCCAGTCAAAAGGCAGAAAAAAAAAAGTGGGGCAGAAAACAGATGTCTGCTTGACAGTTATGAAGAAAAAAGGCACAAATCACATTTTAAGTGCAAGTTTTAAGTCTGCATTCAGAATACAGTTAAAGGCACATGTCTTTCTCTTCCACAGAGGATACTAACAGAATAATCCAATTACTGCTGCTATCATCAGGCTAATTTCTTTGCTCAAGAGGTCTGTCGTGGGACAGAAATACTAAAATCTCCAGGCCTCGCAACATGCTCCCCTTCAAAAGCTCACCGACAGGAGCATGCGACACTGAGCAAGTGCGTGTTCATGACCGTGCGTCCTTCGCTGCTGCAGCGCCCGGCGGGAGTGGCAGAGCGCACCCGAGCAAGTGCGAACAAACGTCCGGCGCCGAGCAGCAGCAGCGCCCGCAGCGCCCGCCCTGCCGAGCGCAGCGCGGAGCGGGACGCGCCGCCGGGAATCAGTGAGTCACCGAGGGAGCGCCGGCAGCGGGGGCAGCGAGCTGCCAGCGGGCTCGGACACGCCGTGTGGGCACGGGCCGCTTGTGCCCCAACTACAGCTCCCGAGACGCTCCGGCGCAGGGCTGCGCCCACCTCCTGTGTGCGTTTTGAGCTTGTTTCCTTTAGGAAACAGGACTCTGGCAAACCTGGGGGGTGTGCTTGTGCATAGGTGAGTCAGGCTTCCCAGTAACTCTTGAACCTGCTGGCCAATTTCCACCTGATTTGACAAAGGGGCAGAGGACTCAAGGAGAATTAAATTCTTAGAGTGCTCTACAAAATACAGCCTGCAACTGCATGCAGTCCCAAAGCCTTTGTCTGACCCCACAGCGGTGTGTATGATTCACCCACTCACAGTCAAAGGCTCGCTAGGCAATCAAATAGACTTCATCCTGACCGGGCAGCATGGCTGTGGTGGGCAGCCCCTATATACAGAAGCCTCGGGCCACCACAGCACAGCTCTCTCATATACTGTGCCAGCCAGTGACTATAAAAGGCACAGTGGAAACTGGGAGAAAAACAATAGGAGATCTGGGGAGAATGGTGCTTTTGTAGGGAGGAGGTGTAGACAGGTCCTGAAAACATGAAGCTGCTGTGGGTGCACACACTTATTTGGACTGGTCATCTTCTAGTTGATACAAGGCAGTGGGTGAAGAAATGAGACCCTTTTAATGCCCTGGTCTTCACCATTGAGGATAGGATGAGTCCAGCTCTTCTTCAGAAATATCTTCACTCAGCTCAAGTTCTCACCTCTGTGGACACTGTGGTGTCTACCATGGACTAAGCTCACATTACAGCCTTAGTGTATGATTCAGTTAAAGAGTCAATTAACTGTGAGATGTGAAACCAGTGAAAACAGGATTCATTCATTTGGGAGCTGACAAAATTACTTGTTCCATTGCCCTTCTGCTCACTGTCTTCTCAACAAGCTGTTCCAATGTTAGATCATAAAATTCACTTTCAAGTGTGTCAAATAAGGGAAAAAATAAATAAAAGCCTCTAGGGTGCATTTGCAAAAGCAATGAGGGAGGTTCTCTGAGTGTCCATTCAGAGCTAGAACATGAAAGACTCAACTTTCAGAAGATGGAGACACCCAGCATTTTCTCAAATGTAGGCTGCCTTAACCTGTCTCATGTTGGATGTTAAAAAAAAGAAAGACCTATATTCACTGTTCAAACTTAAAACACTCTAGCCTACTTCTTTGATTGCCATCGCTTCCTGGGAGGTGGGCAGAGCCCATTCAGATACCAGGTGTCCTGCGCCTTGCAGCTTGGCAGGCAGTGCCACGTGGAAAAGGCGCTCCACTCCACCAGCCTCGATGCCACCTGTTCCCAGCCCTCCCGCCGCCCACCCAGCCTTGCCATGTCGAGGAACAGTCTGAACCTGGCCCGCAGCCCGGGCCATGAAGGAGCCCAAATGGAGCCAGGCAATTTGGAGACATGGAAAGCAGGCACTTCTGAGAGATGCTCTCCCCATACACCGTTATCTGACAAGAGCCTCTCTCTCCACTTCCCAAGCAACTGTCTCCTTTGTTAAGAATTCACTGACCCCTCCTTTTTATCTACAGTGCTGTCAGAAAAGAATCTTTTTCATTACATTTCTCCTGAGCTCACAAGGTGGTTTGTGGGGCTTTTTTCAACTCTCTGGTAGATAACTAAAAGGTATTGGTAACCATCTGCTCAGTGCATGCCCTGAAGGAAAGCATGTACTCTCCTTGCTCAAACTCCTTCCATACTGCACCAGAAACAGGACATTCCCTGCTCTTCGCAAGTCTTTGTGAACTGGAAGTGATGGAAACACTTCATTTCCAATGGCAGGGGTCTCACCAAGAAGAAGCCATCCCCTTCAGAGGGAAAGCTCATTTACTTAAAGAGGGTCAGACCTACACGTGGCCACCTGCAAGAAAGAACATTTCTGGTGGTGGTGATTTTATCTCACACTCTGACCCAATGGAGGGTGTGTGAACCACACCCTCTGATCTGGCAGGCTTAAATAGAAGTTAAGAAAACAAAACCGTGCCAGATCTCTGACCTTTGATAAATGTGAAGAGCTGGTTAATGCAGCACACCAAATATTGAATCTTCAGCTTGAGTAGGTTTGTGTTGGAGGTAGCCCCTGTCATCTGGGAGCCATGAACCATCACTACACACCACTTCCTTGGGGGCAGCTCTGCCCCAGCTGAGGTGACACCACACACTGCCCCTGGCCAAGCCCCTGAGAGATCAGCAGTCTCATCCCTTAGCCCAGGGGGAGTAACCAGCAACATGCAGGACTGTAACAAATCATTCCCCAAGCCTTGCCTCCCCTTACCCGCTCATCCATGACATAGATGCTAGTCTTCATGCTCGGCTGTGGTGAGAGGATCAGTAGCTTGTCAAGCTGGTGATGTGGAGAACGGTATTAACTGAGTAATTAAATCATTTCTGTAATTACTCTCACACAGCTATAAATAATGTAAGCCCACACGTTCTCTCTGGAAGCCACAATAGCAAGAGAAGAGAGAGTGAGGGATGCTAATTAAAAAGGAGAAATAATAATAATAATAATAATAATAATACTTTACATTTCTACAGCACTCTGCATTTTCAAAGCACAGTGCAAACAAGAATTAAGAAATGGGTAGAGTGACAGACAGGAGAGGGTGAGAGGGAGGGAAGCAGGAGAAGGGAGAAGATCGGAATGGGGATCGGTACGGAGCAGGATTTGAGACGCAGCAGGGCTGGTGACTTGGTGTATGCCCAGCCCAGCCCCGTGGCACGGCCACTGGCTCTTCACCGCACACCTCAGTGCTGCTGCAGAAGCCAGGGGGGCAAGGACACAGCTCTGCCTCTGCAGAAAGCGAGCGAGCCGAAGCGGGAGCGAGGACAAAGCGCTGCGCTGCAGGAGCTCACACATGGAGGAGCTGGCAACTCCATCACGGAGCTGATCCCCCCCAGGACACAGGCCTGACAGTGACTATGCTGGCCCCAAGCCAGGCAGCTGGTGGAGGCTGTGAGAGCCTTGCCCCCTCCTCACAGGAGCTTTTCCCCCTGCCCACGAGGCCTGGGGCCCTGGAAGAGGGCGTGCTGGCTGAAGGAGTGCACAGCTGAGCCAGCTCCAGGCACACTTGAGAAGTCCCACTGGCCTTGCCCCAGCAGGGAACACTGGTGCCACTGTCCCAGTCACCCTGTAGAGTCATTTCTGACTTCCTTAGTGGCTCAGGGCAGAATAGGAAGGGAATATTTCTGCCCAACTTGAGGGAAGCAGCACACTCAAGGAAAGCATTGCTGCCAAATCCCACTGTGCCCTGCCCCAGCCCAGATCTGGTCTTCTCAACTGCACAGTTTCCACCTGATAGGTTTTCCACTCCCATTTCACACTCCTCATCCCATTTGCTCAGTAGTTCTGCCACCCCTTATGCTCCCTGGCTCTTGCTCCTGCGGCCAGCAAGGAAGCATAACCTGGGCAGGTTCCTCTTTCCCTCTCTGCATTTTACCATCCAACTCCTGCTTCCTACCTTTATCCAGTCCCCCTGCCTATCTCCTTGTATCAGGATCTCCTCCATATACTCACCCTCTGTGCTGGCTCCTTAGAATACCCTGCATTCCCCCAACCCCATCCACATTTCTGCCCAGATTCCCCGCTGCACAGCACAATTCTGCTGGCTGGATCCCACCAGGATCCCACAGGAGACCTCCAGCTCCAGCACAGCCTATGCAGCCCCCGAGGTCAGGTGCAGTTTGGAAGCACAGTTTGCAAGGACAAGTTCTTTACAAGAGACATGGCCAACATCTAAAAAGACTCCAGGCACATCTGCAGTTTCTTACACGTATAACAAGGCCAAGCTCCGAGCAGCCTATGCAGTGGTAGTGAAAGCACATCTCTGGTTACAAGTCCTTCCCTGCAAGACACCCCTGCTCCAGACCTGTGTCCTGGCTCTGAGAACATGCGGTGGTCAGGCAGAACCTTTGGAGGAAAATGTGACAGCACTTCCAATATAGATAAATCATGTATCGTCCTGTGCCACATTTTCAGAGAGAGATGTTTTATTTTCCAAATAAATAGCAAAATAAATCAGTCAGCTTGAGGCATACACCTGGCATAGGAAACTTTGCTCAAACAGTCATAGTCTGGAAAAATTACAGGAAACCCCCAAGAGGATTTTATAATACTGACCAGGCTTACAATAGATGGTACTATCAGTCCTGCATAAAATGAGTTCTCCAGCATGATGCAGCTCTTCATCCAACTCCTCTAATGGGGGTTAAAGCTTCCCCTCCTGGAGTCCAGATTTTCATCTCAAGCATTGTATCTACTTCAGAAAAATCCAGTAATTGTTTCCTAGTAATTAGGTCACCTTTGCCTTTTGTAGAGCTCAAACTTCACAAAAACATTGTTAGGGTCTTCTTGTAAAGGGCAAATTGCTGTAGACAGCAGTTAAGCAAGTGTCTTACAGCCATGTTCTATAGCAGAGCTGCAGTAAGGACTAGGGTCTGTTAGAACTGCTGGATCTGTTGGCACCTTTTAGATCAGCTCTCCTCACTGCATGTACCTGCCTCCTTTACTTCTTTGCCCGCTCACCCTTGGACTCTCCATATCCTTCATTACTATCTTCCCCCTTCCTCTGAAACCTACATTTATTGTTATTATCAGAAACCTCACAGATACACAGCTAAAAGCTATTGCCAAGCACAGAGAAAAATTGCTTCAACAGAGCCTTTAAGGTATTTTTTTTTCTTATTCTCAGAACTTACATTTTTTTCTCCTTAATTTTCTCCCCATGATCCTAGGTTCAGGAGAAGTTTTCCTATCTATCTTTCATCTTCTTTATCCTCTCTCTCCTCTGCTTCATCTATATAACATATTCTCTAGCACTTAGTTCAGTCCTATTTGAAAACAGCTGAAGAAACATGGTTTCCATATTCTTCCCTAAGAAGTCTAGAGTACTTCCTAAGAAAAGCCAGTGTCTGAGCCTTTTTCTCGATACACGTATATATCAATTAATATTATCATTTAATGTATCATAATACATATTTCCATAACTTTATCCTGTCGTTCCTACTTTTGCTTGTGGCAGCTACACTAAGCTTTTTTTTTTAATCTTAGTCTACCTCTATTCATTGAGTATATAAATCACACCCTGACTCATTGTTCAGCCAATCTACAGAACACACACACAGTTGTTTCACTCTTTTTTCATATATCAGCTCTTCGAGACTGTTAACAGTCCCAGACTACAATTATGTCTTCCTCTTTACTCTGTTTTTTCCAGCCTCTGTATACGTAATTCCCTTAGCTTTCTTCTTAATCCATCCCCTCCAAACTTGGCTAATGAGGCAAATAAAAGGCAAAGAGAATAAGAGATTCCCTGGAAAGAATTGTTTCTCTCTGTCCTGCGGTTACTGGGGAATGACATGCAGATCTACAGCAGCAGCATCGGGCAATTTCACACTCTGTGTTCTCAATTTCATTTTGAGGCCAGTTTAGGGTAGGGACAAATTTGAGTGTAATTAATTTAGATTTTGTGAGACAAGTTACTGCTTGGGGTTGTAATAAAGGACTGCCTGTCCAGATTGAGGAAACTAATCTCCTTGTCCAGCTGGGGATGGCACAAATTGATTTAAGACCTTTTTGTTGGGTTTTTTGTTTTGAAGAAAGGCATTGTGATAAAGATTATAAGTAACTATTGGTCAGAGCTCATCAAGCTTACAGATTCTCTTTAGGTAAGTGCTTACAGATTTGGAGAAATACCTAAATATCATTAGTGTGAAAATCAAGGTTAGAAATCCATCAAGAAAGAACTTTTTCACAGACGCCCAGATCTAAGCTGGGTGGGAATCAATGCTTTCCTCACAGAAACTTCAACAGTTTCTATTTCCAGGTAGACAGTGGCAACATCACATTTAAGCAATAGGGGTGACAAGGTTAATTCACCTTTTCTTTACCTCAGGTGGGTCGCAGAAGTTGCGTGCAGAGCTAGGGAAGGAAAGGTCTTCTGTCCCTCAAAAGAAAACATCACTATAATAACAGAAGAAAACTAACACACTGTACTCCTGGAGGAAAAATCCTATGACCCAAAACAAAACAGCTTATAAATAGCTGCAGAAGGCCGATGTAAAGGAATCAGACTTTGCTTCTGCTTGACATTTGTTGTCTGAGACAACTTCTGCTAAAGGAAGGCACCCGCACCTGTGTGTGGCCATCCTCTCCCTCAGCACTGCCCCTGCCCAGAAGCCTCCCAGGGCACCAGTCTCACCAGGGTACCAGGTTTTCTCCTTCCCAATTTTGTGACACCCAAACCCAGGTAACCTTCAAGCATCAGGTGTCCAAGGCTCAGGGCAAATATGAAGTGCATCCAGTATAAATTATTAGGAGGGAAAAAAGTCATAGGGATATTTCATGTAAAGTTACTCTTCCCTAAGAATTATGTTTTCTTTGATATTTTGAAGAGGCTTTCTTGTTGCTTTTAAGCAATAAACCAAAAAGAAAGGAATTGACTCCACATTTTTTTCCTGTGACTCTTGAAAACAATACCCCAGAAAAAGTGAAGGCCTCGAAATGAAGTTCCTCCCAAGAAAATTGGAGATGAACTAGAGGAAAGCCTTAAAATTAAAAACAAACAAACAAAACACAAGAAAGTGCACTATTTTAATAGGATAATTAATAACAGAAATTATATATTTCTTTGAAAAGTCATATTTTCATTGGAATAATACTAATGAGAGTACTTGAGCTCTTGTTTAGAAAAAGAGAGTTCACATTTAAGCATTTAATGGCCCTGGGGAGAGGTTAAACCTCTTAAAAGTTCATTTTCAGGTTTCCTAATATCTTAGGGTTTTTAAGTGCTGTAATTTACTTGTAAAGTAATAAAAACAGTTCTAGGGAAATTCTCAGGTGTTAAACTTTCAAAAATATGCTGCCCATATTCCCTTTCTTTACATGAAAACAAGAAAATGTTATTTTGTATGGGTTGATTAGACACAGATGTAAACATAAATCGCAGACCCACCTGGTTTTTTATTACATGTGTATACAAGGGAAAAACAACACCAGCATACAATACTGGCTTTTATTGTCTATGTCTCCATGACTTACCTTTTATTCTTCTTTCCCAACCTTTGCAGCAGACTTGTAATTTGAGGACACATGATATTTAGTTCATTATTTGTGAGCTACAGAGAGCTTTCTTTTGGCAGCAAAAGGAAACAGAGTACCAAAAGCAAAAGAAGTGTATTAATCATGTCCTTAATAAAATTATTAAGAGCTTGGAGAGAAACTACTGATTTCTTTTTATTTTTTTAAATCAAACTTATCTTTGCTAATCGCTAGATTAGTTTAAGAAACATTTAAACTATTACTATCATCAAATGCAGTTTCAGAGAAATGAAAACACTTTGTGAAATTGCATGAACTGCATATAAATTTGTTTTGGAGGAAATAAGGGATAGAAATCTTTCAATGTTTGCAGATCAAAATGTGCCTTTTCCCCCCCTTCTAAGCAGCATTTTGTTTGGAATTTATTTTACTTCAATTCATATAATCCATTCAAAGGGAACTTCTTTTTTTTCTTTTCTTTTTTTACTGAATTTCCTTCACACAAGGCCTTGAAAAATTTCAGATGTCATCCCTAATGGAAATGAAACAAATTTACACCCAAAAAATGAGGTTTTCATTCCCTATGCATCCCTATTACTTAACCTTTGAAAACCTGAGAGTGAAAGTGCTTTCCTTTTAATTACAGATGTTCTGCTTTTAGCAGCACTGTCCCAGTGTCTTTGACTTTGTCCTGGTTTCAGTGTGTATCTAGGTGCTCAGCTTATCCAACTAGTTTTGGCTTCCCTGTACCTGCAGCATCACTTTGCTGCACTCTGGCCAACAGCTGCTCTCCTTCCCTGGTGCTTTACCCCCACCATCCAACTTTGGACTTGCTTTCCACCAAAATACCAAAGAAATGACTGCTGCAGCAGCATGGCCCAAACATGGAGTGATCACAGCAACCTTTGGCATTGAAGCAGAGAGACAACGTATCTTGGAAATTTTACAGCAAACAAAAATAAAGGGGACAGGGATTTATGAAGTGGGGATAAAAAGGCAGAGAAAACATTGCGGCTTTGTTATAAATGGAAAAAAAAGAACAAGGTAGTGGAGGGAGTAAGAGAAAAGCCAGCTCCACGCTGTGTGGAAAAAAGGAGGAGAATCTGGCCTAGAACAGATTTTAAATTTCAGGTTAGTTTTATGCAGCTTTTATACAAATTGTATTACTGGCACAGCCGAGTAATAGATCACTCTTTCCTACCGTTTTATTTCCATCAGCATGCTGATGCATACTGCGTGTATCCCTGTGTGGGCAAGCCCTGGAGGAAATAGCAAGGGATGCAGAGACACAGAAGACTGATTTTCACCTGGGAAAACATAACCATCCTCTTCTTCCAATACCTTTTTCCTCTTCTGCCTGTGCACCATTGTGTTACTATAAAGCTGCACAGGACAAGAAGCTCCGGCAAAAAAACATGACCGTGGAGAAGTAATGAGAATCAATTCCAGCAAAAATGATGGCCAGCAGCTGTGCTATAAGGGAACCCAAATCATTTTCTGTTCTTACCTTTTCTGCTTTCATTATCACCAAGTTGCCTTTTTCTGTTATTTTAAAACAAATAAATAGTCTATCATTACAAGATGGACCACTCAGCCAAACGGTGTGGTCACTTTTTAGGCAAGAAGCTAAATCTTTTCCAACACAGTAAGTTTTGTAAATCAGAATAACAACTCACCCTTCCCTTGAGATACCTATAAATGTACATTCATAAATGTTATTTCCTTTTTTTGTGTGTGACTGCTCCTTTACTTCCTAGCTCTGGGCAGAACTGATTTTAGGTAATATGGAAATGAAAATGAAGAAAAGCTTAGTCCAGATTTCCAGTTTCAGGTCTGCAACCCAAGATATCAGTTTGTGTGGTTATCTGAACTGAAACTTGTTTTGCAGTCTTGAAGATTTACTTTCACCATCAGTCTCCTAACACAGGGCATCCTCATACAATTTAATTTCTGCTTTCAAAACAACTGGAGAGAAACAAGAAACTATTTTCATATATGCTGGAAGGCCAGCAGATATGCTTTCTGGTCAAAAGTGCATTGCAGTCCTCTAGACAATACAAACTAATGCTTAAAATCAGGAAACACAAAGCTGTTCAAAGTCAGGTCACTGCAGAAGCATCAGGCAAGTTGAAGGGACCAGCAAGCTTCCACAGGCAAAGTTTTTGGACCACAGAAACCGAACACTGGTGGTGGTGCACATTTCGCTCTTCTCCACCTCATCTATTTCAGATTAAACACAGATCTCCAGTGATCAGTGCTATTTCCTTTCTAATCACAGGTCCTGGTGAGATGATGCTATTGCCCTAGTCCTTTTCAAGGAATCAGCACCAAAATAAGGTGCTTTCTTACACGGCTTTTTAGTACAGTGTGAGTACTCTTCTACCCTGTCCCAGAGCTACAGCCTTGCTCCTCTGAGAGGAACTGATATGGGATCTGTTGGACCCCCTTAGCCATCACTCCCAGGCCACCCAGCCCCAACAAAAGGCCTGCTGCACTTCACTCCATTTGGAGTCACTGCTGGCATGCTTATCAAACTCAAGGGACTGAACTGGCTGTGACAGAACTCACTCAGCAAAGTGGCCTCTCCAGAGCTCGAGCGAGGCACATCACGTGTCTCTGCTTCACCGTTTTCCTGGAACTAAACCCAGATCACAGTGTGCACACAGATCATCTGGTCACATTCTTCTTATGCCAGATTAGTCAGAAATTAAATGCAACACTCTGTAACAGGTAAGCAGGTGGAGTTAGAGACACGAGCACCAAGGAGTAAAAACAGAAAAAGCAAGTAAATTCCTGTATACTTATTTTTCAGAGGAGAAACAGCAAAACACAGGGAAAGCAAACTATATACACATTATTTTAAAAATCTAGTCAAATACAATATTAAAGAATGTGAGTTTGAATAAAATCAGGAAAAACAGATGTTACACTTTCAGTAACATACCTCAACCTGCTATGTCACACCTAGGGCAGGATTCATGGCATTTAACTTGAGGCATCATGAACACGTTGAGGTACAGCCTTCTTCAGTAATCAGTGGGGAGACACAGGACTGCCCCATGAGCATTTCACTACACCCTTAATTGGGTGGGGTGAATTGTCCTCAGGTGGTGCCTCCATTACCACTGATGCCTAGACCTCCAGCTGGTGGGTACCAAACTTCTAGATGAACATTAACTGAGATAAAGCCAGCTTATAGTGCACATTATACAATATTGCTGTCTTTATATATGGGACAAAAGAAAATTCAGGCTTGAAATCCTAATTTTTTTTTTTCCTTTTTGCCTGCCCTTTTGTGTCTCAATTGACCAGCTGCATGGTACATTACAAAGCCATTTTTACATATGACCCACATTTCCTAACAGAACACTTACTAAACCCTCGCTGAAGGTGAAACAGAATTTCACATGCTACTCCAGGGAAGGTGGTTTGACTGGGGAGTTTTTTTGCATTAAACTCCAGCGAAGGGGAGCTTATCTGTCACACCAAGGCATTAGTGGTTTCTAGCATTCCTTAGGTTTGCATTGGCACTACTGATCACAAACACACGGGGAGCATAACGAAGCTGTAAGTGCAGATCTGAACCTGTGAAATGCTGAGCAAGTTCAATCACAGCTGACTGCTGTGGGCGTTGAGGGGATGCTGAAAGAAGCAATCCATGCTTGCAGGATCAAACCTCAGCCACACAACTCATCTGCAAAGAGCATGACTAAGAGTCATTAAAAGCAAAGCCTCTCTCAAGGCCCTCTATGGAAAATAAATTGCTTAAGGACTTACCAGGCTGACTTCAGTATTTTTAGTAGAATTTCAGTGTATTTACTCTCTACCATATTTTAATTCAATTCATCAAATAAATATTAACCATTAGAGATTACACACCTGTGGATCAGAAGTTGTAAAGGTCAGCCTTTTCAAATTATTTTTCAAAGAAACCTTGGCCTTTCTTAAAACTGCAGATCTTTGTACATAACCTGCAAACCTCCTGTCTGCAAAACTACCAAAAAAAAAAAAAAGTTTGGTAAAACAGAAGTCTCCATTCATAAGGCTTCCACCTTTGAGCTCTCTGTGGGCTGCCTGCCTGCCAGAGCGCTCTTTAGAAGCAAGCCAGTGGGGTACACAGGGCAGTGGCAGGAGATGCTGCCTTCCCAAAGGAGAGACTAGGGACAGGTAGAAAGAAAAACCTTTTCTAAGTTCAATAGGCCAAATTTCTCTTTGAATAACAGCAGCGTAAATCTGATCTAATCCTGCCAAAGGCAATGGGGTTGTGCTGGATTTACACTGCAGGAATCCGAAATCGGAATTTGGCCTGCCATGTTCAAAGTCACAAGGACCTTTTTCCAGTGCTTAGGTCTTCTCTCAGTAACTCTTGCACTTGTTCAGAGATGTAAGATGTCACCCCAAGTGTGAAATGCAGCACTTGAGCATTGCTTCCAGCCCTCTTTTGCACAGACACAGATAACCATGCAACACAGCAGGCAGGAGAGCATCAAAATGCAGCACTGGCCTCCAAGGCAGAAGAGCTTCACTGTGGGTGGAATGGGGCAGTGCAACTTCAGCACATATGCAACTATTCAAGGAGAGAGGGAAAAAAGGGCCATGATTATTCAGTGACTATTTCAGTTTAAAGGCCGGTACTAGAAAATAACACTGCATACTAACTGTGTGTTATTTGGCAACTGAACAGTTGGTCAAAGAGTGAGAAAATCATTTGTTAGCACCTTCAGTAGCCTGCATTGGATTATTCACTTGCAAGGTAAATAAAACAGAATGTGCCTGGATTTCTCATCTCACTAGATCTCTTTCTGAGGAAAAGCTGCCATAGTGGCCAGGCCAATTCTCACCCTTCATTCAATTAGGTCTGATTCTGCCTAGTTAAATGTCTCAGACTCAGTTAAAAGATAAAGGCTGTCAGCTTGTGTCCCTGTTTACTTCTTTGGGATGCACAAAGAATGGTCAAGAGGGTCTTCTCAATAAAAGCCTTGGCCTTGACTGTCTGGCCTCAAGCCTGCAAGAAAAGGGACAGCTAGCTTCTCTCACATTTCCCACTGGCCAACAGTAGCCCCGAGGCCACTGTTAGCCACACTATCTGGCCAAGTGCACGTTCAGGTGTGAATTGCTGCATGTCCTGCTTCTTGAAAGGTGGAAGACTTGTATCAGGTCCACCTGCACCCCATGGAGGCTTTACTAAGAGTTATTAGCTGGCCAAAGATGCTACTCCCTCTCTGCATTTTGACCTGTTCAAAAGCAGTGGCAGGATGGCTTGTTTGTGTAGTAATTCTTTAGAAGACTGGCTAGGGCCTGGGAAAACAATGAAATGTCTGTGACATGAAGCAATAAAGTAGTGCAGTGGAAAAAAGAAAGATTTAGCTGGACTGGTTCAGACTGGTTAGTCACTTTAGCTAACACCTATTTAACTTCAGGAGCTAATGAACACTTTATAGAGAGAATGGCTTTATTAAAGATTCAATTATATTCCAATTAAGATGTAAGAGCTGTATTAAGCATGCCTGAAAATACCACAGTGTCCTCCAGCAACATGCAGGAAAAAACCCAGGCTATGATCCCTGGCTCTTCTAAAGTAAAACACAGGCAAAAATAAAACCTTTAAAAAAATTACAATTGTCAGGGACTCTTTACCCTTCTTAAGGAAGAAGAAAAGGGCTGATTCTTTTATGGGTCTCTTCTACCTGCTTCTTTCCCTCCTCAGTTTTTCTCTGTTGCAGGTAATTCCACATGATTAATAGGCTCTTCTCAGTAGTGCTACACACAGTTACCTCTTTTAATCTGTCTTTGAATCTAAAGCTGTCTAATCCCCCAAGCCTTCGGCCCCATGAGACACCACCTGAGGATCACAGAATAAGATACTTCTCTTTCTTTTAAGTTTGGATCCACAGGTCTGCAATAGAAGGAAGCTCATTTCAGTTTACCTTATCTGCCATGATCATAGAGGAGCCTCCATGGATGCCCAGGATGGGAGTGAGGGTCTGGGCAGAGATGAAGTCCAGGATCTGTGCAATGGCTTCCTGGTCTGTGTCATCAGCAAATACCACCCCTTGAATCTTCCGGTCAGACATGAGGTCACAGATGCGGGTGATGATGCTCTTGGGATCTGTCTCATTCATGGCCACCAGCTCCACCCGAGGCACCACTGAGAGGTGGTGGAAGTCATCTTTCTCGTGGGCATCTTTGATGGCCACTTCGTCTGAGGTCCCCACCAGGATGACTGCAATGCCAATGCTCGGGTGGCTTTTCTGGGCATGGGCCCCGCTCCCTGTTGTTGCGAGGACTGCCAGCACCAGCCAAAACCTTGGAGAGTAGCACTCTGCCCTGGGCCTCATCTTCGGCTCTTACACTCCCTGAGCGAGGAAGAAAAGAGGGGGAAAGTAAAACAAAGTGATTAATTGACAAGTCAGTCATGCACTCAGCCTTCGAGGTAGATCCATTGATCCTGCTCAGCCACTAGCTCTCCTCCCACCAATCCTTCTAGTCTGATGCCTAGCCCTTTGGTTACATTCAGGGCTCTGTTTAAGTTGGGGGGTCAGACCAGTCCAGCCCCTACTTCAGAGTCTGGCATCACTTAAGAGAACAGCTGTCAGCAGAAGATGGGATCATGTCATCTTTCAGGTCCCATGTCACTCTGAGACCCAAGTAAAAAGTGATAGAGAATTGTCCTTTGACAGCTGATCAGCTGACTTTGTGAAATTAATTGCTTATGTCAAGCCCATGTCTGAGTGCTCACCCTCAACACAAAGGAATGACTGGTGCTTGCGATCAGTTTGGACTTGTGCTGGAGGTATAGGCAGGGAGACTGAGAAGACCGGGCAGATAAGGACTCCCTTTTCCTTTCTCAGCACAGTCCTTCCAGAATAAAGTGAGGACAAATGGGCAAGGTCATTGGGGGTATATGTATGTGTGTATCCATTGCATACACCACCAGGACACACACAGCTCCAGTGTGTAGTATAGTCACCCATATGCTTTCCACCAAAAAAAAAAACCAGAATACAAAATTTCACAGTGGTCAAGGCCAAAACTGGATCAGGATCCTCCAAGTCCATACGACAGCTGTGTTTGCACAGAAGTAGAAATGCCAACGGAGCTTACAATGGTTCACCCTTAGCTACTACAGCCAGGCATGTTACATCAATCTTCTCCCTGAGCATGTCCACTTTATTTTGTAATCACAACAGCAGAAATGAAAAAAAAGGATGAGGTCATCTCTCTAGCCCCTGCCTGAGTGGGACAGTTCCCTGCGGGACTGTTCCTCGCTCTTTCTTTATTCAGTCGCGCTTTAATAATAGTTCATATTTCTACAGCACTTTCCATCCTCAAGGCACTCTACAAACACTAATGAACTAATTCTTACAGCACCCATGCAGTGTAAATATCAGAGACAACAGAGCAGTGTCCCCCCATCTGCCCACCACACCTGTGGGAGGTAGCACTGTTTGGTGTGGCCACCCATGGCCACACTGGTGTTCCAAGCAGATTTCAGGCATTTCAAATTAAAGAAGACTTTCCCTCAACAAAACAGGTCCTGCTCAGCTACTCATGCCCATAATTCTGTCCTTCAGCAACCAGGCACACTTGAAATATATATACCAGCCCTGCACTTCTCTGTTCTACATCTCTGGTCTTGGGTGTCCAAGAACGGGACCCTTCCATACTGTTCATTCCTACACATGCCTCTGTCAAATTAACAGAAAGCTACAGCAGCAGGGACAATGCTGGCAAAACTTTGTGGGAGCAGGGAGTCCAAAAACAACTGTAGCTGACACCAGCCACCCACAGGGAAAAGGCCCAAGAGGCTCAATCTTGCCCTGCCCAGGAGAACACACAGGCTCAACACCTGCTCCCTCATTGTCATGCTAAGCAGAGAGGATGTATCCTGCATTGAGATTACCAGATAAATAAGCAGATAATAAAATAGATAATAAATATGCACTGGAGAAACCAAATCCACTTAAGAAGCTGAAAGGGACTGCGGGTGCAAAGCACCAATCGATTCTAAACTCTCTGAAGGATTCACTTTCTGAGAGATGCTCACAAGGAGAACCAAGAGTCTTTGAGAGTTTGGCAAAATGAACAGTTAACTTCATTCCAGTATGGCTGTTATCCTCCAATTACAAGTCACTAAATTAGATTCCTTCACAGTGAAATGCAGTCCCCATTTCTGCAATGCTTTATTAACTTTAATGCACTCTATACGCTCTCTGTCTCTCACTCTCTTGCTCACTCACTTAAATGCTATATTTGTTCTCTTAAAATATGTCTCCTGCAGTCCCTCTGCATCGACTCATACAGTATATTATGCTTGGTTAGGCAATGGCTAGTTGTGATGCCCAGGGAGGAGAGTGTAGGTTTTTCTCAGTGCCTTTCTCACCAGGAATAATTTACAGGGCCTTCCAACCCAGGGCTTGGATAGCATTCCAGCAGGAGCTATACAGGCAGTCATGGCAGCTGTCAGCCTTCAAGCCCAAGCACATGCTTCTCCCAGGGGGAAAAATGGCAGCCAAGAAACCCATTCCCTACTCTGCACCTGCATCAAAGCCAATAAATCTCTAGCATCTACCTTCAAGCAGGAGAAGAGAGCCCAGATCCTGAAGACCGCATAGGTGCCAATCTGTTGGGTGTCTGTACCCCACTCAGGCAGATTTTTCCATCCAATACAAGATGAAGTTATCTGCACAGTGACAGATCCTCAGGCTTTGGCCAGATATGCAGGGAGCAGCCAAGGCTAGCAAGAAGCTAATTCAAGGAGGAGGTTGTCTGTGGCTCAGTAGCCAACCTGCCATCTCCAATTTGGATCCTCAGCCATAAGCCCTCTCTGGATCAGGCAGAGCAATGCTTAGGTAGCCTGTGTTGCACCAGCCAAGACATCTCTCTCCATCTCACACGTAACACATCTGTCATGCTCAGGTCTTTCAGGTGCTCCTGGGCAGTCTGTGTGCCAGACAGCAGTGTTCTTCAAAGGGAATAACAGGTACCAGGTCCAGGCTGGGCTCCCTCATAGGATGGGAGCTGGGGATGTGATAAGGCATGAGAACATCAATAAATCACATCCAACCCAGGACTGAGTGTGGTTTTCACCATTCAGCTCCCACAAGGCAGCGTAGGGGTGAGCTGCTCAAAGGCTAAATCAGAGATGCTCATGGTGTTACAATCATTCCCTCCTTGGGGCTGACTTATGTTCACATCAGTAGCCACTCTTCACACATCTGCTCACATGCACGTGCTGGCTGTTAGAGAAAGGGACAGACATCCCAACACCAACCTCACCTCACGTTCCTGCTCTGGTCTGGCTCGCTGCAGGCCCCCTTTGAACATGTGCTACTAGAGACGAGGCAGGCGTGAACCACCACAGACTTACTGTCAGATTAAGGGGACCCCAGAACTATTGTGAAAATGTGTTTCTGCATACAGAGCAACAAGTTTTGTCCATAATTTCTATGGTGTTCAAGTGCAAACATTCAAGGTACTCAATCAAGAAAGCACTGGAGACAGCACACAGACCTGCTTCTAAGTGTGTTTCTGTTTCCAGTGAAAAAGGGGGCTGGAGAAATTCACACACGAAGAAATTCATAAGCACCTGATAAGTCTACAGCTGTAAAACAGGACATTTACCCTTTGTCGTTTCAAGAAATTTTAATAATTTTACGGTATAATTTCACCAGTCAAGAATGATTATAAAAACATGCAAGTGTATTTTATTACCAAGTATTTTACATGAGCAGGATTTTCCTTTAGAGGTGGTGTGGGGCAACACAGTGTTTGAAGTTTTTTCTGTGATTATGGCACTCCAAAACAATTTAGTAAATCCAAACTCCAGACTGGTACATAAAATCCTTTACACGTTACTTCACACTATTATATTGTCTCTGACTCCCTAGAAAATAATATATGGTAGGGCCATTAGATGAAGAGGTTTTACAGACATATCTATATTTAGGTATAAACATGCCAGTAAAATCATTATACCTCTATAATCTTATTTCACTTACCAATAAAATATATCCACCACTGTAGAGGAATGCAGTGTGTACTTACTGCAGAGCAATGTTACACAATCACTTTAAAAATGGGAAGTGAAAGCTAACTTCTCCAATTGAAAATGCAAGAGGAATGTAGGTAGTCAGACAGTAATTATTCCAATTGGAATTTAGCCAGGACCAAAGGTTAGATTGCTTAAAAATATCATGAGAACCTTACTTGACACTGCACTTTTACGTGGATCAGACCTAAGATAAGTATTAATAGAAAATTGTTAGGCTGCACAGGCAAAATACAGCTCAGCATTAAGAGATATTTCTGGATGATATTTCAAAATACAGAAAGTACACAAATAGGTCACTGTGCATTCAACCAGGCTAACTGTAAATAGACTACTACTCCAGCAGTGTACAGCAAAGCCAGGCCATCCTCAGGTCAGCAAAAGAAACTGAGGCAGAACAAGGGCTGGTCACAGGTTTTTGGAGGTAGTTCTGCTGCGTGCTGACACTGGTACCTCCTCCTGCTGCAATTGTGCCTTCTAGGTAGCCTTGCAGAATACCCTCTAGAAAGGGTGATTGCAGGCTCCCCAAACCCAATCTCCAAGCCCAAGACAGCAAGAGGAAAGGAAGTCATGTAATAATGCAGTTCCAGACAAAAAGCGGTCTTGAAGGCAGCTTTCCTAATTAAGAGGAAGACAATGCTTGGGACAGGAGGCTGAACAATGCCCCTAGCCACCATCAAAGGGAACTTTACAGGCATATTGGCTCCACATGGGAGAATGAAAAGCCTACCTCCAGCCTCCCCCTCCTATGCTTCATTGGAGGGCCACAGGGAAGTTCCTGTGCCAGTGTTTTTTGGGCTCTGCTCACTGAGAGCTCTGATGCTCTAAGCACTGCTTAGACTTCAAGCCACGGAATCTGAATTCAACAGCTAATTTTGTATCTGTACCAACTGCAATGCTAATTCCCAACCTTACTCTCATCACTAGCCCAATTCCAGGCCTCACCACTATCACCACCCTCAGTCCCATTACTACCTAAAGACAGATGTCCTGCCAGACCCAGTGTGAGACATCAGCATTACCCTTTGGCATTTGCTCACCTTTGACAGCATCTTAATTCACACTGCCTTCATTCCTCTGATAGTTTGAGCAGTATCAGACAGTGAACCCAAAAGCAGTCCTTATGATTCGGGATCCAGTTGGAGGTAGGAAGAAATCCATCTCACCTGTGAAATACTTTAAAAACCTCAAAGGTGCTTTGGGCCTAGTATCCAACACACCACCAGAGAACAAGTGCACTAGAAGAAGGTGTAGGGAAGTCAGTGTTGCACTAGGTGGTTACTGGGCTGTCACACAAGGAAATACAAGTATGTCCAGATCAAAGAAGAACACTATTTGTGTATTTGCCAATGGCAGAAGACTGGTGACATTTTGATCTTTTTGGCTACTGCCTGCCTTATGGGCAAACTGGAAGAGCTGAGAAGACCCATGCAAAAAAAAGAAAAAAAGAGGCAGGACAGACTGGAACCTCATCAACTGTTACTCCTAAGAGCTAGGGTTTAAAGCTATAAGTCACACCACAATTTACACCTAAATTTCTCCATTTCTCTGACTTTTGATGACCCAGTTTCAGCTTAGGGCATCCTCCCAATCTCATGGTTACTCTTCAGTGTAGACATGCTGCATATTGTAAACCTCTGAAGAGGCATTCCTCTTCTTCTAACACTGCTGTAATTATTATCCTACCACACCTTCAGCCCAGGCTGTTTGTACATTGACAACTCTTGTGCTGCTGTTTCCCGTATTACTGCTTACCACGTCGGTGACATAAGTGCCCATAAATCTTCTTCTGGCTCACAGCCCTGTTGTTCCAGGAATTTTGTCAACAGACACAAAGAAGAGGAGGATGGATCTGGGGCACAATAGATGTGTCTTGAAAGCGTCTGCACACTTCAGGTGCTGATACACAGAATGAATGATGCTGCGGGAAAATCTCCACACATTCAGAGCAGAAGGATGGCAGAGACTAGGGACAATGGAAAGTGCCATACACTGTGGTGAATGCAACAGTCCAGCACCTGGACCAAGAGGGTTTATTATGGTGACACTGAGTAAACAGCCCTCCAAGGGCATTTCAGTAGTTTCAGATGAAAACTGACATCGTTTAGTTTATTTTAACAAGCTTTGGACATCATTTCGATTATCATTCTGAGCTATAACTGCTCCTACAACAGTGGCAGAAACATTCCTCCAAGGTCTTTTGGACAGGTCTTCTCTCTATTCTTCACAATCACTCCCTCTCCAACATGTACCTTTGTCCATGCCTGTAACATCCCACAGATCCATTTCTATCTAGCATACAAAATGTTTCCAATTTTCCAATTTCTCCCAAGTCAGCCTTGTTCTTTTGGGGGATGCATCACACACCCCCAGCCAAAGCCTTCAAAGCCCTTGGAGCTCCCTCATTACCTCACTGTTAGCTCTCTTTCCAAAGACACTGGGTGGAAAATAGCACATACGTTTACTTCTATTCTCCATTCATTTTCTTCAGAGCTGTTCTTTCTTTATTAAACCAGGTACAAACTCCTCCCTGACTTGGGCAGTGTCAGATACATCAGAGGCTAGTTTGCCTCTGTCTATCCAACAGGTGTATGCAAGAATAAGGTGAAAAAGTGCTTCCCCTTCTCTACCCCATGCAAAGGAGAAGAGCAATTCTCTCCCTGCACTTAAGGCAGTACAAAAAATGCTTTGATCATCAATTAGACCCATATCATTCCCAATAGATGAAGAACTATGTCTCATTATTTTAAGCTTGCCCAAGGGTAAGTTCCCAGTGTCCTTCCCACTTCCTCCCACCCACATATTTTACATATCATGGCTGATAGCTTATACAGCCACAGACTGCAACCTCCTGTTGAGACCAAAACCAAATGATTCATAGAAATCAAAAATTAAAATCCTCTGTTTAATACTCTTGCCCTTCCCCCAGTCACTTCGGGATTACTGTCTACAGCACCTGCTTTAGCACACTACCTGCTCTGAAACAGCTCAAACAAGATTACCACTGCTAGGAGATGGCTCATATTTTGAAACATATCCCTAAACTCAGCCTAAATTTTCCCTTTGCTCAGCTATCCTGTAACTTTAACAGTATCTCCTTCATTCAGCCTAAACCATTTCTCTCTCTCAACTCACCGTTTCCACTGTGAAAATGCTTGTAGGCGGTTATCTGATCACCCCTTGAGACTTTCCTCTGCTGCAGCAAAGGTTCAGCTGTGTTTATTGCTCCTCATAATTCGAGTACCCTTGGATCCTCATCAGGATGAGAGAGGGAGAATGAAGAAAATGGCTGGGCGAGGGAGCAAAGGAGCGGGTCTGACCTGCTTACCCAGACTGGCACACGTGCAGAGCTGCAGGACTCAGTGTCACACACACAAAAGCCATTAAGAGAGACAGCAGGTCAGTCTGGCATTGCCCAGTGCCAGCTTCTAAATGCCAGAGCAGAGAGGCTTGGCACAACCACCCCTCTCTGCAAGCCTGGCTTGCGGAGCCAGGCTAGAGCCACTATTCTCCTGCCAGGATCTCACCCTTCCCCCAGCATCCTGCTTGGAGAAGTTTAGAAGGTTGAGACAGGTCCTCCCTGCCAGAAACTGAAATATCCTCACCACCTGGAGGGTTCAGTTGCCACAGCTGTCACTCCATGCATGTGTATGCTCCGCTTGAAACAAGGGATTTCAAAGCTTACGAGGCATACACCATTTCCCACTTGCAACTGTTGTCTGCCCCACCTCAGAACTGAATCTCGGCTCAGAGCGAGACCATCCAAATCAAGGGACATGCTGCTGCTTGCAGGGCCCCTCCACAGGATTTCAGCACGGTTGAAAGCAGCTTTGCCTCCTGAAGTGCAACACTCAGTTTAAACAGGCGGCAGAATGCTGCGCAGAGCAACACCAGGTTTGCCTCTTAAATGGAACTGAACCCCTTTGAAAATCCATTGGACAATCCCTTCCTTCCTTTCTTAATTCTCCACTTCCAGTTTTCATTTCCAAGCAGGAATCTACAGCACATTAATAACGTGAGGATATTAAAGACCGCAATTTCCAAAAGCTAGGGATTTAAATACCTCTGATCCATTAATAACCATGAGAAACGCACATTTAACCTCACTTGGATGGTTTGGAGAAGCACATCCTTGGCATTTCTCATTATTTGATGTATTAATTTCAGGTTTTCTATTCAACTTTAATCAACTCTGCATTTTGTGCATTGACAGATTGATACAATGAATTTCAAAATTTAAAAAACAAGGAGAATTTTAATTTCCAAGGGTGGAAGGACTTTCCCATTTCCCAGACTCTCTCATGCACCTCATTCAGTACCTGCTCATTCCCTGCATCATCTCCTTAAAGGGAAAACACAAAACAGGTAAACAAAGTCTGCACTGGCTCTTGAAGGCAGCTACCAAATTCCACACCAGTGCCAAGGTCCCCATTGATTACTCAAAGTCTCACATTAAGAGACAGTGTTAAATTATTTGGATGCCAGGTGTAAACAGTGTAAAAGCTAACTCAGAATCATTTTTTTAAAACATACCATAAGCAGGAAAGAAAATATTTCCTTTTTTAGGCCAAAATTGAGTGATTACTTCTTCTGAGAATTCTAGAAGGGGCATCTGAGTCAGAGGGAGACAGCCTCAAACTACACTTGCACTTTGGACACAGTCATCCTGTTTGCTGCCTATCTTCTCACATATGATGTATGACACGGGATGCAGTTTTAAAACATAAAGCTGCCCATCCATAAGAAAGATCTTCATGGGTGAACATTTCAGTTTTGGAACCCACGCAGCAGGGACAAGGTAGGAGAAAATACACACTGCCTCTGCTCATGATGGCACTGCTACAGCAAATCTGAAACAGCCCTAAAGCAGAGTGCCAGGGTTTTCCAGGCCTGATCAGACTCTTATGAAGGTGTTACAGACAGCAGAAATGGCAGAGAAGGTGACTTGATGCCTGAGGCACCAAGATATGATGAGGACAAAAGAGCTGCTAAGTGGAGGTAGTGGGGTGGAGAGAGAGAGATGCATCCTGTGACCTGGTCCAGGACAAAGCTGCAGTGCTACAGACATGGATGGGCCATGTTTCACAACTCACCAGCATCCCTCAGGGCCTCTTGTTCTCCACTGCTATGTAGCATTTTGGAAAGTGAGGTTTAGTCACCAAGGGACCCTGTGACAGTGCCAGCCTTGTTTGTGAAATAACACAGGGAATTAATCTGGAAGTGAAAGGGACCGAGATAATGGGTTTAGCATGTGGAAAGAGTCATGACACAGCCACTGCAGCCAAGAAGAGTCAAAGGCAAGTTCTGGTCAGGCCACTAGAAATTAAAGAGGAGTACCCAGAAAACTCTGAATTGAGTCTCCTTCTTTGTAATTGCCTGTCTGTTGATCCCTCCCTTCTCCTCACTCTGATCCTTGGTAAAGGACTTTTATGTTCCTGTCATTACTTACTGAAAAATAAAACTAAGTCTACACAGGAGAAATAATAAGGGAAGACAAATGTGTGACACCTAAAAGGGTGCAATTCAAGATATTTGGAGCTGTACACTCCCTATCCAGAAGCATCCCAAAAAACACTTATCCCTTTAGAAAAACTTCATCCTTTCGATAAACACTAAAGCCAGGATAACTGGAGAATTGATAACTGCAAATCAGAAAAATTTTTGGTAGTCTCATTTTTCTTCTCCTTTCCCTCTTTCTCCTTCCAACTCAACTCTCTTCCCTTTCCCTAACTTTCTGAGTTCAATGACCAGTAAGGGACCAGCCATCGAGCAGCTGGATACAATATGCTTTCACAGTACATTAGTGCTGTGCACCAGACCATGCTGTGCCTGCAATTGTATGACAGGTCAGGGCCAATTCATCTCACTGAGACCTTCAATCAACAATGTCCAGAGAGCTCTCTTGATTGGAGGGACCCAGCCCAGCAGCCACTGACCTCTCCCTCTGCTCAGCACTCGATCATATTTACAGCGCTGCAGTGACGGAAAGATAAACAGGCAAAGCCATGTCTGGACCACAGCTCATCACTGGCTGTTGATGCTTCAGGGACAGGGATGGGAAGACCCAATCCAGTGCAAACAGACCAGATTTGGCTCAGCTGAATGACATTTCCATGCATTTTTTTTTCTCTGTTTTTTGTTTTCTCCAGCCTCTCAAATTCATTGATGCTGGCTACTTCAGGCACCTTTCCCAGTAGCTCATTCAAGTGTTCATTCCTCCTCATGACAGTGAATGCATGCAACGAGGTACCAGCCCATGTCAGCTCCCAGCCCAGCTCCACCACTGACTTCATCATGGTGCAGTTCAGCTCCCTTGGACTACATCTCCTTTACACAAAAGTCACTATAGCTTATGTTTGCAGCAGGAAAAAGAAGCATTAGTAGCAAGAGTAAAAGATAACATGACCAGAACATGAGAATTGTCACAATAGTGAATACCAGTAAATAAAAATCAATACTATGGACAAAGTGGAGCTCTGGCTCACTTAGGCTTTAAGATCAGTTTAATTTTAAAATAGTACAAGAGGGCTTAGTAAAAAAAAAAAAAAAATCCAGTATTTCAATATTCCCTATCAACTTCCTTCAAGCTACAATGTATGTCCTACTCTACCACCCTTCTCAGCTTTCTCCATGCATCATTTCTCTCCAATCCATTTTTTTTTTGTTCTTCGTGGCTCCATTTCTCACCTTAAGCACTGTCATATTTTTGGTCCATCCTTGTTACCTCTTAGTTCACTTGTATTCACACCATTCATTGTCTGGGTTTAAATCCTAAAAGCATGGTGGGAACAAACCACAACAAGTGAAGTCTTGTTCTAATCCATCATATCACCATCTAAAACCAATAAGCATTTTTTGAAAGTGTAAATGCCATTGTTTCCTTTCTGATCCTTTGCCTTATTCTCCTTATCAGAAAGGTGGAGATGCATCTTCTCTGCTTCACAGAGCTGGAATGTTTAATTATTTATGATATTTAAAGTACTTTTGACTCTTAAGCAATAGAAGCTACAGGAGCTGAGATTATTATTATTGCTTTCCATTGCACTTACCCGAAGGCAGCAATGTCTTCTTGTGAGATCATACCCAACATTACTCACAGGATCCCGAGAGAGTGTATTAAAACCTGTATGTCCAAGATCTTGAGGACAATAAATCCTAGTTTAGCTAGGAGCAGAGAGAAAGGAAATCCTGTAATACCACAAATATTTGGCAACTGCCAAGCTAATTCCTGATACTCAAAATCGACTTTGCCACATTGATTCAAATTACAAAACACTGCTGATCTGTAGTTTTTGATAAAACATGTTAGCAACTGCAGGTTTTTTAAGCTTATGCTCACAAAAATATCTGAACTCTTGACATATTTCACCTAGTCCCAAGCAGCTTCCTTGCTGGCAAGGAACAGCACGAGCACTGCGGAGCTTTGGTGAGGGAGGCAGCGCTGCAATGGGCAGCCAGCCTTCAGCGCCTGGCGTGGAGCTGCAGCTCTTCTCAGCACCAGGGCCCATCCTCCAGGCAACTTCAAACCAGACCTAGAAAACTCCTATTTCATCAAGAGATCTGCCCTGAGGGTCTGACACAGATCCAGGAGGTCTGGTTCCAGCAGCTCTCAGACAGTGGAAATGTAAAGCCCAGCTCCATTTCAATTCACTTGCACAAACTCAAGGAGGAGATCTCCTAGGCATGGGTCTCCAAAATGGAGAGCCTGGATTTAAACTTATCTGGGGGAAGGCAGTCAGACTAGAGTCACCAGGCTTCACAGTATGGACAAAAAAATCTTGGGGGCTCTAGTTCATTCCCAAACAAAATCCAGGAGCCTGGATACCCCATGAGTCCTGTCTGGAGCTTCAGTGTCAGAGGTGCCAGAAATCTGGGATTCATAGAGACATCCTCCCATGTAATTTTGAGGCCCCATGCCTTTAGACCAGACCATGAGTTACAGTGGCCCACAGCTAGAAGCCCTGGAAGCCAGGGGAAGAAATACAGCTGTGACAAGTTCACCACAGTTAATTAGTGACTCTCGCAGGTACTTCTGAACTTGCAGGATCCCAATATTTGCAGAGAAAGGGAGGGAATTTTGACATTAAGTTTGGACTTAAAAGGTTCCAGCCTAGAAGGTAGTCCCCCTGCCTGGAAAAGTTTCTTGGACCCTGAAGGCTTGTGATTCTGCCAGACTTCACAAACTGCACTGCACTGTGCCTGAGCACCTGACTGACACCTGGGAAGAACACAAAGGGTTTTGAGGGGTTCTGGAAGCCACAGGGTTGTTGTTGTCATTGACAAATTTACTGAGAGAAACTGCTCTGCTTTTGGGGATTTTTCTGTTGAGCAGGGACTAATGATGACGGCTGGAGTAGTCCTGGAGTCAAGAGAAGAGATATCCACCCTGAATCAGTTTCTTCTTTCAGTTCCCACAACTTCCTGGGTTACACTACCACACAGCAATGTTGAAAGACTAGTGCATTCGCACTGCAGAATTAATAATAAGGTAAAATAAGGGTGTGTATGTATTTTTACATGCACACACACACGGTATGTAATTGTTTATATATAAACATAAAGGGTTTGTTATTATTGTTTATTTTTTATTTAAATTTAGAGGGCATATATGCACTCCATCTCATCTTGAACCAGGAGACAGGTCTGCATTTCTTTGAAGGTGGAACATAGGTGAGAGAAGCAGCTCTTTACAGCTTTCCTGATAGACCTGAAATGGCACCAGTTCCCCAACACACTAAATCCATGTATTCCCGAAAATGGGAAAACTCAAAAACCCCCCTGGGACAGAAGAAGAAAAGGTGGAGAAAACATTCAAGTTGCATCCCCTTCACATCTAGGATGGCCCTTGAAGGAAATCAGCTTCTAAGTGAGAAAACCCAAACATTACTGCTACACCAGGGGCCAGCACCCAGCACAAATCAGCTGTTCTCCCTCCCAAGAGCTGTTTCCAGGCTGGAAGAAGAGGCACCACTCAGACAGTGGGTGGGGGTTCGGTGGATATTGTGTCAGGGCTGTCTTAACACTGCCCCTCTTGAACTGCTGCTATACCACTGAGGTGCCAGTCCTGCCTTCTGAAGGACTTTTATACAGCCCTGAGGCTATAGTGGCAAATAACCACCATGTTAAAGCAGTCAGTTAAAACAGTCTTTACCTAGGTCTCACCCTTGTTTGTATACAGCAGTACCAGTATTGACATCCTGAATAGCCAAAGATTATATGCTGCAAATATTACTCATCTGCAAAATGATGTAGATACAGCAAACCCAGTTGTCTACATGAACTGCCTCTCCAAGTGCCTTGAGCACACCACTCATCCCCCTCTAACCTCCTGGAGCTATGCTCACTTTGGAGTTTTCATGTTTCTTCTACTCAACATGGCTTTGATTCTTCTCCAGGCCAGGTCCAGACCACAGTGAAGTGAACTTCAGCCCCATGGGGTCCCCAGTTTCAAATTAAAAAAAGATTTTAAATATCAGCCCTTAGACACCATTTTTGCTGCCTGCAAAACCTCTCTGACACAGCCCTGCTTTGGTGTCCTGTTCAGGATGACACTGTGGCAGGACTTTGTTTCCAAGCCAGGAGGCATTTCCGCATGCAGTCAATTGTTACATTTATGAAGATGCCAAAGTATATTAAAATTCTCAGAGGCCTTTGCACTATTCATTTCCACTACCACTGTGCCAGAGGGGTGTAAAACCCCTTTGATCTGACGTGGCAGCATCTTAAACCTACTTTGCGCAAGTGTCAGCCCCTTTGTGAGGCACTGCGTGCCACAGGAGGGGGTTCATGATCTACATATAGAGCATACATCCAGAGAGAAGCCTCTTCCCACACTCCTAGTGATATTTATCTCAGGGGAGAAAGGGAAATGCTGGAACAAACACTTACGCATTTTCAACTGACTACACTCTTGGTGTTGCTCTGGGATCCCCTTCCTCTTGTTTTGTCTTCAGAGCCTGCAAAGCTTCAGGGACTCTCCACCTCCCTGACCATATTCCTAGCACAGGCCTGTCACCACTTCATCCAGAGTCCTGGGGTACTTCAACAAGACAAAAAACAATACCCATTTATCACTCCTTTCCTAGTTAAGGAGATCAGAGGACTCAAACGACCACAGCTGAGCTCCCAGCCCTGGAGCTGAGGTGAGTCCGTGGGCAAGCTGTGCAGCCCTTCCAGGTGATTCATCTACCCAGGCTGGCCTGGCATGCAGCTAAGGAACCATCCTCTCCAGATCCATCTACCTTTCAGCTTCCCCCCACTGCTAGAATTTTTATTTATATATAAAATACAATTGCCTAAAATCTTACAATTAAAAAGAAAAAAAAAAGAAAGAAAAACCACCACCTCAAACCCAAAATATCAGATACCCAGACACTGGGGAAAGAAAAAGCACTCAGGCAGTGCATCAACTCCCTAAGGGAGGTACTCAGGTTTGAGTTACTGCCAAGATGACATCTGTAGGGAAATAAGCCACCAGATGCAGGGAATGGACTGCAGGGGCCCAGAGCAATGGGAAGGGGAGGGAGGAAAAAAAAACCAGTGAGCGAGAGAGAGAGAGGAATAAATCAAGAAATTAAGCAGTCTGGTTTATTCATCACTAGCTATGCTGCTTTACAAAACTTACAGGCGTTTTCCACTCCCTGTCTCTGCTGAAGCAGTTTCTCAAATGTCCCAGTACCTGCATCAAACCATCTGGCTTGCCACACCCCAGCCCAGCAGATTCTCAGCCAGAAAGGTTTCACTGCCCATTGGATCAGAGAAAAAGAGACATCTTCTCTAGGTGTTGTGATCTATAGATTCGCTCACTTCTTCCCTCTACCTAGAGGGTCCCCACTCCCCTCATAAAGAAAAATAATCTCATACACATTCCAGCTTTCAAAGCAAGGCATCTTCCCAAGCATCCCTTTGGTAATGTCGGTCCTGTTTCCCTCGCACCTTCAAGCCCACTGGTGCGAAGAGGGTATATGACCCATGCCAACAGAAATGTGAAAAGAAGAGGTTGATGTTTTGCCAGATGGCTTCGGACTTGTCACAGCAGGGAGAGAAACATGCTGAAAAACCTGGCCCTGGCACTAACCATCATCTCCTGGACTGGTAGTGCAGGACAGCTGGAACAGCTGGGGCTGAATACCAGATGTGAGATGACAGGAATGAGGAGCAGTAGTCACACAGGGCAAACACGGAGGCAGTAAGAACCACAGGCTCCCTCTGGGACTGCAATGACATGTTCAGCAGACTACACATTTAGAGCACAAGCAGTGGAAAAGATGCACGTACCAAAGAGTCAAGGGAGCAGGGTAATGAAGAATTAAACCATCTGACCACAGCTTACAATGAACAGCATCAAAGCAAGACAAACAATGTGTGAAAGAAGGACAAGGTCTAGGGAAGGTTCTGCAGCATAAAACAGGCAGGGCACCAGCCTGCCTACAGAGCTCACTTGCCCAGAAGACTTCACCCTCCCCAACCCAGCATCAGCCCAGAACGACCACCAGTGGCAGTTCTAATCCTTGTTTCACAGAGCCCCTCTAAAGGGCCATCTCCTCAGACATCATGCCTGAAAACTCAGATGACCACCAGACAACTGTACTTTGTACATGCGAAATCTTTGTACCTGTGAAACCTGTACCTGTTGTCCAGCACCTGAAGGAAGCAAAGGAAGGTCCTTGTCTTTTCCCTGCTGTTTGCTTTGTCCCAGGAGACAACCCTCTGCCATTACAGAAAATATCATCTGATGCAGAAACCTCACCTAGAGATACCCCTTTCTTTTTTTTATAACCTTCACTGGATTTTTGGTTTTGATAGGCCTCATCCCAGCACCAGGGTGTCAGCCAGATGTCAGCACAGCTGACACAGAAGTCTGCTGCAAGCAGACAGCTGGTGGGACAAGGGGATCCCATGGGGATGGATGTGACCACACTTTCAGTTGGATGACTGAGCCCATGTACCCTCTTCCTAAAAAACTTTCAGCCAGAAGGGGACTAAAAGGAAAAGGACTGCCCCATAGTTACAGTCTCAGAGCAACCAGCAGATGTGCTAAGAGTAAAGCAGATAGTCCTTGCAGATAGAGCTCCATCATAGAGAGAGGGATGACAGAGATGCCTTGCCTTTTCTTGTCCTCGGGTGCTTCCCACTCCCCAGAAAGCCCATCAGCCTGCGCCCTTCCTCTAGCAATGCACGCTTTTCCAAGGTGGCCATGCACACTTAGGTGCAGGCAGTCCCTCCACTCCATCACAGGCTGATATCCATGCCAGGTGCAATGCACACACCCACATAACCACGAACAGAGGTCAGAGAAAGTGGATAAAAGGTAAGGGAAAGGAAACAGTAGAGCAGAGAAAGGGAGGACAAGAAGAAAAGCAAGAAGTGAGGGGGATGGTGAAAAGATGATAATGGGAGAGAAGTTGGAGAGGGAGTTACTTTGCAAGCGCTAGCTAAAAATCTCCCAACATTTACAGCAAATGATGCATGAAATACACTGTCAGAAACGTGATGCCCAGAACCTATTGCTGCTAAATGTTTAATCTGATTGGCAGGGAGCCGTTAAAACCTCAGAGTCTGGATCTCAAGCTTCTACAGAGCAACAGGGAAAGTAAATACATCAACAAGTAGTGATTCACCATGGGTGTCACCAGTCTTTCCAACCTGTAGCACTTGGTAAGGAAAAATGTTGTCAATGGATATTAGGAACATTTGAAACAGGCTAGAGGAAAGGCACTGTTTATGGACTTTGGCTCCCACTGCAACCTAGAGAAAAGGGGAAGGTGGATATGCCAGTTGTCTTCTTCAGGAATTAGAACACACATGCTGCTGCAAAGATCTCACACAATGCAGTTCATGTCCCTCAAGCACTAGGAAGTCATGCAGAAGCGTGGTACATCAATGCTGCAGTTCTACTGGCTCACACTTCCCTGCATGTAATCCCTGAAGCCAGTCTGTGAGCAGACCAAAGGCTGCCTCCAGCAATCAGCTTCCACCGTCTGTCGAGCACGAAGCAGGTCAGAACGTCCTGCACACGTGTGTCCTAACGCCAGCACCAAGAATGCAGCAGGGCAGCTGGGGTGCAGGCAGGTACACAGCCCTTTAGGGTAGGAAACCTGCTTAGCTGCTACTGCAGCATCGTGAGGGGACACAGGGCAGCCACCTGCGAACAGGGGCTTGCACGCGTGCACGTTTACACAGCCAGTGCAGTCTCCACTTTGCTGACTCCACCCATCAAGCTTTCAGAGCTGCTGCTCTCCCTGTCGGCTCTGGTGTCCCTGAGCCAGCAGCTGAGCTATGTTCCCAAACAGTGGCTTCTTGGAGCTTTGCAAAGGAGGGGGACTGTGTTTAGACAAAGCTTTTGCAGTTTAAAAGTACAACTCCATTCTGATTTAGAGTCAAACCTGGCCACTCAGAGGTAGTCTGGGGGAAAGAAACAGACTTTCTTTTCGATCATTTTGTATTGTTCAAATCCACTCATTTCTAGAATGAAGGCATTTAGAGGGTTGTTTATTTAGGTATAATGTAACATTTTAGATTTTCCAAAACTAACAAAGGTAAAAAAATTCTGTTTTGCTATAGTGAGTTTCAAGTCAAGTTCCTCACACCCATATAATAATCCAGCAACAGGAGTACAGCTCTTCCTAAGAATTCTACAGGTCCAGGGCATGTGGTTGACTCAGTGCACTGGTACTGACAATTTACAGACTGCATGAGCCAAGTAGCTACCTTCCAAAAAAAGAATAAATAGATATAAATAAATACATAATAAGTGGAAAGCCATGACAGAAATCTAGGGGAAAATCAGTATGCTCCATGCTTGTTTCAGAGAACATGGAATTTTACTGTATCCAAAACTCTACATCACATAAAACATCTACAAATCTAACACTGGCTGCAGAGCATTGGAAGTCTGGGATGAGGGCTTCACAGGTAAGACAGCACTGAGATTTCTCTAGGCACAGATCTTGGAGATCTTCTGATAAATTCACCAGCATAAATTTCCCATCATATTCCCCTTTCTGTATTTCTGGTTGCTTTGCTGTCCCTGGTTGCAGCTGTTCAAGGAGCTGACTTCATCAGAATATGCTTTGTGAAGTGCTTTTCTGCTCTGTATGGTGCTTTTGCTTGCTTGCTTTCTTTCAGGTGCCAAACCACTGAAGAATGCCAAGGCTAGAGCTCTGAAAGCTAAGACCAAGAGTAAGTATGATTCTGTGGCATCATCAGCTGGAAAGTGGCACCTCACAAGCACAAAAGAAAGTGTGACTTTTGAATACAGCTGTACAGTGTTCATCATCCCAGCTTGCAGCAGCAAAAGTAGGCTGAGTGACTTGCTCATGGGCTCTGACAAATCCTGCTACTGCTAAAGACTTGTCCAAGCCCAGCTTGCTAGTACCTTCTGAGAATGTACTGTGGGCAGCTGGCAAGGCAGAAGGAGACCTGTGCCTGCATTTCAGCCACTCCAGTTGACAGCCTGACGTGCTATCCTCAACTAGCAATGAAGGTGGGCTTGCCAGACCACTGAACTGCTGCAGGAAAAAACTGCTGGGGCAAGGAAGCAAAATGACTTTACTGACCACAGCTTTTGATGAACTAAATAAAAGCCAATTCATGGAAAAGTCAGATAGGAGGACTCTGATGACCTGCCTCCTATCTTTACCACAAGTTGAGTCTTCCCTGTAGCCCAGGACAGTACAGCCCCACACTTGCACACAGTGCTTCAGCCTTTGCCTTAGAAAGTGCCCTTACAAATTTGCAGCAAGAACCCATTTCTCTGATGCTGGGCTCCTGTCACTCTTTGAAATTCCTCTTAAAATTGCCCGGGAACTAGCTGTGACATCAGGACACTGTCCTACAGGGAGTTCCCTACAGGGAACTATGCTGAAGCACTTACTTTACAAATGGCCCTGCAAACAGGTATCACAAAAGAATACATTTAGGATGCTCTTCACATCACAATCGACACAGCTATTCACCCAGAGAGACTGGAGCCACCAGCTGAGATACTGCACCAGCTAATGGCTCTGTTTCTTATCCTCACCTCTTCCTTTCACTTGGAAATGCACTCAGTCTTAAAAGCAGATCAGGAAATTAAGATTCCGAGGTATAAAATACATCTATGTATGAAATTACCTAGCATGTGAAAATGGGCTTTATATGAAAAACGTGCAGAATTTTTTAAGCACAACTGGATGAGAAATATTATGATAAGAGCTCTTGCTTCAAATTTTTCCATGCCTGTCAAAATGAGGAGATATAGAACGGCACACTTTTTTTTAAACTAATTAGGCTATTTTATTCCTCAAAAAAAAAATTCATACAGAAGGGGGAAAAAAAAACAGCTAATCCACACTTTGTTGGAACTAACTTCTCATTGCATTTTTGTAAGAAGTGTACATTTCCTCCATAGACCCTCCATTGCAAAAGACAGCATTCAAACAGATCTATAATCAAAGAAAATATAAACAGAAATATTAATAAACATGTTGGTACACATAATATTAATAAAAAACCTGCAAGAAAAAGCACCACAGATCTGTCTTGTCCAGAAGCTCAGGAAGATTTTAGAGACTCCAAAATCACATGAAAATTTACTGAATCACGATCAGTTTCCCAATGCCTGCGTTGTGTGATAAACAAGTGTCTCATGTCACCCCTGGCCACCCACATTCATAACAATTCCCCCACCCCTCCTGGCCTCCTTGTCACCCAACATTCAGGCTTCTTCATACAGGTCCTGCTTTTCCCAGCTTCAGCCAAGGGCCCACTTTCTTCTAGATCTGCCCTAAGTGACTAAAGGGAATAATTGGCCCCTGTCCTCTCTTTATAACAGTCCTTTACAGAATTGCTGTTTGGTTTCCACCCACAGTTATCTTTCCTCTAGACTGAACAAGTCTGCCTCTCCCAGCATTTCTTACAGGGTTTAGTGTCTACTGTCATCGACCCCATCCCCATGCTTGCTCCCACTTCACCCTGCAAACTACCTTTTTTGAAAACACTGCACCCTGGCATGAATGCAACACTACACATTCACAGACAAAAGGACAGGGTAGAAATTATCTATGGGTCCTGCAGATCAGAGGGGGAGGACTTCTGTGGGAACACCACACCCTTTTCCTCCTCCCCAGGAGAATTCTGGACACTACTTGCAGCAAAGCTTCAGGAGTCTACTATCACTTCCCTGGAAACAGAACTTTAGCCTCTGCCACGTTTCACAACAGGAACTGTGCTGTCTATTCAGCGCTTTCTTTTGTTCATTTGCTGCTATTGTTTGGCTACAGCTACTTCTCAGTCTCCCGTTAGGCTCCTACACAACCCGGGCAGCAGTGCAAAGCAGGCATCTGACCAACAGCCACTCCGACAGCACTGAACAATGCCTCGTTCTATTTCTCTCTCCTCTCTGTTTACATTCTTAAGCACACACTTTAAGGCAGTCATCACATCTCTCTTTTAATTGTCATTTGGCCGAGCTAAATGTAATTAGTTACTTTAATCTTCCCTCTTAGATCAATCCCTCCAGCATCTTAATCATTTTTGTTGCTCCACTGAATTTGTTCTAATTTGCTGCCATCTTTGGGCAACTAAGTTCTCCAGAAATTAGACTAGGTACACTCAGATCAGGCACATGAAGAAAACATGACTAGAAACACGCAGAAAACATTTCCTTGCTTCCAGACACAATAGTTCTGTTTATGCAATCCAGAAATCACATCAGCCTCTTTGCTGCCACATTGTACTGTGAGTGCATATCTCATTTGCTAACCAGTGTAACCTCAGTGTCATTTCTAGCATTACTGCTTTCCAGGGGTGTACCTCTCATCTCTGCTTTCTTTCCAAGCACAGTCTGATTTTAACTCCTACTATTCAATTTACTATCCACTCTGTTAATCCCCAAATCCTATTCTGAGGTATGACTGCTTAGCTTGCTATGTATCTCAAATCTCTTTGATTTCCAGCAGAAATACTCTCACAAAGCAAAGGCATGGGGTTTGTCATGAGAGTAAAGTCAAGGCATATCCCTAAATTCACAAGACAATATGGATTCTTCACAGACATGTCCCCATCATCAGGCCCTCACCAAAAACTGCCAAAAGGTTTTCAAGGGCTTCAGTTTGCTTTGGTGGTGACCAATGCTGGGCTGCTGTGTGACAGCTTTATGCTCTCAGAAAAAGCAGTGGGCCCTGAAAACCCAGGCAAGGCCCTGTGACAACAGCTGGGGACACTGAGCAGGTGCTGCTTAAGCATCACTCCAAGGTACTTTTCTGTACGCTGCCTTTCCCTGTGCACACCCTCAAAGTGGGCATGGCACCTTCCCAGTAGTCTGAACATCAGCTTCCTCCAAACAGTGGTGCCTAAGCCTTCCCTCCTCCTTCATTCCAAAGAGGGGGGAGGTGGGAGGCTGCTTCAAAGCCCTTCTGTGTGACATCACATCTGTGCAAAGCACACCAGATGCTGCCTGAGCAGCAAATAGTCGTAGAAGCAGGACCTGGGTACAAAGAGTATTTTTTAGGATGCAAAAAGGAAAAAACCCTTTCCCTCCTCCAAAACTTCTCCTTCTGAAATCTCCTTCAAAACTCTTCCCCTGCCCCTCCAGCTCCCAGACTTTAGGGCCTCCAACAGCTCCCAAAGTAGTTCAAGGGCACTGAGACACAGTAGCTTTGCCTCCCCAGCCACACTAACCACCTGCAGGACTGCCCTGGCCCAAAGCTGTGCCTTATAGAATGAGGCCCACTTGGGCTCATCCAGACTGTAGGAGGAGAAAAGAAGATGGAAGAAGAAGGGAAAGGTGGGGATGGGTGGGGAGCCTGCCCTGGGCAGCATTGGTTCACTGCCTCCATGGCTGCTCAGCTCCATGGAGGAGATGCTGCTCATCCCTGTTCAGCTTCTGATAGCCAAAAGGCAGCTGTGGCTCAGCAGTGTCTAAATGAAGTGGAGGGGTCCTTGACACTCTATCTCTGACTGTGCCTGCTCCCCTTCTGCTCTGGAACCCAGATGAAGGGAGCACATCTACCACACCAAGTGGGTTGTAGCATCAGCTTCCCTCTTCACAGAAAAGAAGTCCAAAATAAAGCAATGGCTACTCCCTCCCACCCTCTCCCATGAATATGTACTGCCAGTGTGGGTAAACGCCAGCTCTCTCAGTCCTTCATGGTCCAGGTTTTAGCAGGACCAGAATGCAATTTACAGCCAGTGAAAGTCCAACAAAGTGTATAAATCTGTCTTCTGGCCCCAACCTATTCTCATAACCTCTGTCAGCCCACTTCCTCCTCACCAGCATCAAGAGAAGGTTTTCTGATTAACTTCCCAGACTCAGAAGGGACACAGGAAGCTTAGCATAACTCAAGTCACTTGAAAAGCCACAACATATGTGAATTGGCTGGATTCATGACAGTTGTTAACACCATGACAAAGATAACAGAATCCGTCTCAGCAGAGAGAGAAAATGAAGTGGGTTACATAAAAATACAAAACTGTGTCCATCCTTTGTATGTTCAGAAAACATGAGAGGGCACAGATGCACACATCGACCTTTCCCACACTTTGCACTTACTCCTCCTGCAGGAGACCAGTGTGCTTCTAGTTGAAAAGAAAGACCAGACCTATGCATACATCTAAAGCAGAGGAGCTCACTCCAAACCACCTGACGGTATCTCTGGGCACAGACCAAGGATGGCCGCTTTTTGCCAAATGCTGGTCAGCATGTACTAGACTAGCTCAACCAGGATGGAGGTGGTCAGCTTGGCTTCACCTAACTGAGAGCTGACTATGGCCAAGAGAAAGCTTAGTGCAGCTCCTACCTTCCCAGTCTAGCAAGATGATTCCCAATTACATCTTCTCCAAGCCCTTCAGTTTTGCGCTGAGGAACTCCGTCCATTGAGCACAGCACAAGTTCTGGCCGAGGTTCCACAGCTATTCCCCAGTATGTTCTTCTGTTTACTGGTATGAATATTTCATGTCTCACTGCCAGCTGTAAGAGACACAGCTTAACATCCTCCTCCCGAGTGAAGCTTACCTTCTCTTTACATTGCTATTCTAATCTTTCATGGAACGTACGATCTCCAGATGATTTTATCCAAGTTCTGTATTTCTTGGGCTGGTGTAATAAATGTGGCATTTCAGTAAAGCCAAGGTTCAAGCTGAGTCTTTTGCATACAAACTCTTTAAACCCCAAGGCTTCAACTAAATAACACACATAGATTTGTCCTGTGCAGGAGGAGCGTTGGACCAAATATTGTCTTTTTGCCACTAAGTATTTAGACGTCCTATAAGGAAATCAGAAATTTTAGAAGGAATTTAAGTCGTGAATGCTTTTTTTCCTCTCCTTCTGGATCTCTGACAGTAAAATCAAGTTCTATGATTTTTCCATCAAGTTTTGTCCTGCAGTTCTAAAACCATTTTATATTACTCTTTTGAAGTAGTTCAGATTATGAGAAAACACAATTAATTTGCTTTAAAAGTCTCAAATTTTGTTCAAATGGAAATTTCAACTACAACAAATACAGTCATTTTAAGCAGTTCTACCAGAGAGCACTGATTTTTCTCCCCTAGGTACAGTCCATGAGGATTTGGGGGAGCAAACCCGACACAACTTAATCTGATCCCAAAACTGAATGTCAGCTAGATTCTATACCTACTCCTGTTTCATACTGCAGGAAAAGCAATAGATTATACAATCAAGAAAACACCTGAAAACTTACATGCAAAAGAAGTGTTTAAGAATCTTTTGGATCCTTATAATCATGTTATTTAACATTTGAGAAACAAGGAAATCATCAAATACAAGGACAAAAAAATAGCACTTTTTGTATTAACATGAAGCATTAATGCAGCATTCATTGCAGGCACTGAAAGAGCAGCCTAGACAGTACCTAAATAGCTCTTTACGATGTTTCTCCAGTGACAAAAGTGAACAAGTTTATAAACAAAAATACTTCAAAATGAAGCTGATTCAAATAAATATTGGAAGCCCTTGCTTCTCGTACTACGGAGCAGACATCCAAAGTCAATCCAGTCTGATGCTGAATCCACCAGTGCCAAGATTCCCCATTTCAAAGGGACAGTGGAACCAGGCTCTGGGCTGCAGGTGCACCCTTGTACAGGTACACATTGCAATTTGTCCTGCCACAGTTGTCCAACTGCACTATCACAAAAGACTGTCACTTCAGAGGACACACAAATTTCTGTATTACCTTGTGCAATCAAAAGGACACAGACCGTCAGGGCAAACCTTCTCTCTAATTTTCTGTTTTGTTTGATTTTTATGCTTCATCATGCAAGCAGTATTTTCTTAGGAAAGATGTGCCTTGATGAAGACGGGCAATGCTTCTAGATGCATGCAGGAAAAAATGTACGAAGACATATAATAAAATGTCATTCTTAAACTAGCTCCCTCCTGGGACACAGTGGTGTTACAAGCAGCAAGCCCTGGCCATCTCTCCTTAGCCTGTAACATCCAGAGGAACAGGTCTCTGTGGGGTCCCACAGACCAGCCCTATACCTGGTCAGGCCAACAGACCTCATGCACCAACTTGCCACTGTCTGGTTTGAAAGCAATGTATGAGAAATCCATAAATCGTGGCTCAGCTCACCTAATGGGACATTGGTGTTACTTGCAAATTCCAATCACGTTTGAGAGCCTTTTACACTGGACACAGACTAAGGAATCTCCAGGCCTTTGCGTTCAAAAAGAGATGGACTATCAGGTACCCAGTTTTCTTACAGAGGAAAAACACAAGAGAGGAGTAGGCAGTAGGAGATTTTGGATTCCTCATGGAACATGACTGTTTTCCAGACTGTGTGGTCAAAGAGTAATAATTTAATACACGTCTTGTCTTTTCTAGATCCCAACCCAGCACATCCTTAAAATGCATACACGCAGAACCAAAGAGATAAATAAAAGCTTTTAGAAAGCTCATCTATGTAGGCTACCTTTGTAGTCAAGAGGGATTAGCTTTTCTAGAGGGCAAGCTGGAGCACATCCTTGGGACTCCTGCTCTATGCTGCCCTTCAAAGAACCTGGCCTTTCTCCACTGACTCCCTGGAGTTCTTCTGGAAACAAGTCTCCCACAGCCAGTGTTCACTTCTGGAAAAACTCCCCTTTCCATATAAAAGTCAAGCATTTTACCAAGCTTTTAAAAGCAAATGTATAATGGACGATGAGAGGGGATATACCAAGGGATACTGAACTGCAGGAATGAAAATCCCAAGTGATTTTACAGATCTGGAGACAATTGTAAAGAGCTACCTGCACATTATAGGAAACAATAAAAATTTTCATTGGAGCAGTAACTCTGGTTTCCTGTCACAGAGTCCATAGTTCTCGTTCCTCATCCTTCGTTTAAGAGCACTCACTTGAGGATCAGGTCTTTGTTTCCCGGGAATTCACCTCCTCCTGTCACTTATTCCCCACCTGGAATCAGGACTGGAGCTTAATGCTAAATGAAACATTTTGTTGTCGTGTCACTGGGAAAAAACAAATGCATCTAAAGCAGAACAAGAACAAACCTGCACTGACTAATTTGGAGGAAGAATTAGCTCCCATGTCTCCCATGTCTCAGAGGACTCCACTGCCTCTGGGCTACAGAGCCTGTGCCTCCATTTCTTTCATGCTGAAATCATTTATCTTTTTATAAGTAATTACTTTGTATTGGGCCAAAGAAACAAACTACCTCCACAGCCCTGTCGTTAGAGCACTCCCTCTCCAGCACAATGAATAGGCATTTATATAAAGTAGAACAGTTCCAACTGGAAAAGTTCCAACTGAGAAAGCATTACTGCAGAGGACCCAGTAGTCTGAGCCCTCATCTTGGCTAGGACAACCTCAGGGACAAGTCCCCACTTCGAAGTATGCAGAATAAGGATGTGTCACACAAAACCCTGTTAGTTTTCTGCCCACCAGGCTGCTAGCTATTCTTTTCTCTGCTTTTTCATGAAAACACATCAAACACTCTAATTAAACTCAGGCAGAACTAGCAAAACCTCTGAAATTACTTTTTTTTTTTTTAGTGGGCAGTTAACCCATTTCCAGACCTCTTCTATCAAAAACATTAATCGTCTTCTCTAATGTCAAAAGCTGAAGTCAGGAATCAATTTGTCCTAACAAAAAATGTCCTAACAAAAAAAAATATACAAGACTCTTAAGGCAAGGCATGTCATTAAACAACACACATCTCCTATGCATCTCCTGGTTTTTATTATGCCCTCTAGCAAGAAAAAAGGCAATTGCACAGAAAGGGTTGTTCACGTATGATACCCTCTGTGACATCCAGCTGCTGCTTCAGAGAGCTCCAATGTACAGGCATTCAGTTCCTGCAAAGTTCTCTGAGTCCTGAAGTTTAGAGAGCCTTGGAGCCCCTTTACTGTACATAGAAATGGTGCAAATTAAAAATGGTTAATGCATGATCCTTGTCTCTCTCTCTGAATCAAAGAGCTTTCTGCAAGAGCCATCGTATCTTTCAAGGCAGCCATCCCACAGCTATCCTATTTTTCTAAGCTACTTAATTTTTGTCTCCTCCTGTTTAAGGTACTGGTGCCCCATCACTTAATGAAGTTATTGCAATATCTTTTCTGAGCTTCTATTTATACTTTCATGGCATTTGGTACTGTTACTTTCAGACTGAGTCTTAAAAGCTTCCTTCCAGAAAGACAGTACCGCAGACCACATCCACACTGATTTTATACTTTGACTTTCAACATTTCAGGACACTATCTATATAATTTCAATTATATATGATAGTCACCTTTTCAGTAATAAATTAGAGGGTAATTTCAGGCTGCACCAAAAACATGGAGAGCTGAAAGGGAGAGACTATGAGAACAGATTATGTCATTCTGTCGCTTTCATTAGACTCTCCCTTGGGGATTGTCAGCCTCTGATGTTTCAGCTTGCCTCTGCCGAAACACGTCTGACAGGAGGGAATCTCCCCTGAGATACTTAGGCCACTGACTACAGCATCCAGCACTAATAGAGAATTATAAAGGAGGAGAGAGGGATGCAGGGATATGCAGATCCTTCCCATGTGCTTCCCATACGAGCGTATGCCTACTTAATGCAAGTAGCCGCGAGTTAGTGCGTTCTAGTGCATTTCCTCTGCCACAATGCACTTCAAATGCATTTCTAAGCAAAGCCTTGTGACAGAAATTCCCCAGCAATCCAGCTGTGTACAATTAAACAACATCCTGCTTTACCTGGCACAAAGAGCCAGCAGCAAATTTACAGCAGCAACCCTTTCTCCGTCCTCCTCCTGGTGCGGGTGGCAGCATCCTGACACCTTTCCATGCAGCAGTGGAGCCGTTCTTCTCACTGCACGGGCTTCAACACCACTGCTGTGAAGAGTTGGGATTGCCCTCGGTTTTAGGATCCTAGCAGTTCTTCTGCAATTCTTTTCCAGGTGGCACTGATTTAGGACCTTCACCTTTCGCATTCCAAACAGCCACTATGTTATCTCCAGTACCTCATTTCCAGCTGTGAGTAGCAGAAGTCTCATGTGACACAGGGAAACCACAGTCCCTTGTTAGGACAGACTTCAATCTCTAACCTACTCCTACTCGTGCCCCACTGTATCCTGTTCATGGCCCACAGCCAGAGGTAACAACATGGGGCCACTGCAATCTTAGGGTATCCATGAGGCTATTAGCCTATCACCTGAAAACAATTTTCTGTTCATTAGGCAATCAGCTGTGATGTAGGACATGGCATTTGCTCTAGTAAATTATCATGAGGTTGGTGACACCAGATTTTATCTGCCTCAGCTGGCTTCAAAGTAGTCATCTCACCTCCTAGTCTGTTTTGAAGTAGTGAAATAAGTAGTTTTATATTTTTTTCCTTTTGAAAAATCCTCCAAGTTCTTCAGAGGTCATACATGCAAGAAACTGCATCCATGTGAGAGAGGTGTATATATTATCTCCCAACAGAGCATGGCAACCTTAACTAAGAGATTAGGTGAAGAAGCTAAATAAAAATGTGAAATCCAAGTCTAATAAGAGAGCCTATTGTGTCATTTCCTCCATTTGAGTCTGAGTGTGTCCTGGACACCCGTATAGAAAATTCCTGATTCCCACAGAAAAACACCAGAGGTCAGGATTACATGCTTGTTACTCTTTTTTAAAATAGTGTAATCCACCAGCAGGGCTGCACCACAGTCACCATTTCTGCTGATGCACAGGAGGATTTACACTGGCATAGGCCTTAGGCCGCATAGCATGTTCCCGATGCTGGCCAAACTCACAATTTCAAAACAGCTCTTTCAGCCATCTCAGCTACTGGCAGGGAAATCTCTACTGATTTTCAAAGGTAGGACGATCCCTCACAGAACCCACTGCCAGAGCTGCTCATCCAAACCCCAAGCAGGCACAGGAGCTCCTTCAAGTAAGAGCACAAAGAGATGTGACTGTGAAGGCTGGCTAGTGAAGCGATGATCCTCAGAAACCACAATGCTCATGGCTGCCCATATCCCATTTTATCTTCTGGAAGCAGCAAAGAGGAGTAAACAGAAGGTATTTTTAAACTGTATCTCATCTTGCAAGACAAAAGAATGACATCATGCAATAGCAAGGTGTGAATTTTCACATCATTCAGTGTGTGATGGTAAACCTCCCCTCCCCTTGCCCTATCAGGTTTTGGCACAGTAGCTATTCAGATGCTGTGATAGTGTAAAGCCCTGAAAGCAGTGGCTACAGACAGGTGAGGATTCTTGATGAAAGGGGCATGGTCTCAATCTAAACAGCCCAACTTATCCCAGGATTCAAGAACTGTGCTTGCAAATGCTAAAGCATCGTTCACACAGGACGTGTTTGTAAGCCTCTTCTGCCTGATTTCTATACTGCAGCTCTTGCCAGTCCCCTGGACAGTATGAGCTGTCACAATGTACCAGAGGTTTTGTAAACCAGACCTCTTTGGGGAGCTCCTGATAACGCACAAGCTGTGCCACCAGTTGACACCATCATTTTGACTCCTACAGGTACCATATGAGATTTGTTGCACAGAGACAAACCCAATCAGGTTCCTCCAATGGCACAGTCTCTCCCTCCTGCACACAGGACAAATCAACCTCATTATCTTTCTTCCAAAGTTGTTAGGCATGCAAATATCATGATCTGAGGTTCACTGGAGACAGACGTTATTAGATACAAAATCCTGATAGTTCAGCACCTACATCTAGCTTTAAATATTGTCAGCCGCAGCTAATCTGCCAAATTTATCAGCTCTTCTACTGTCACTAAAACATTAGTGCAGTAAACATTTAATTTGATGTTTAATCTGTATTCTCTCTGCTTCATCTTAAAGTCATTTATTTCCTGATCTGTCCTCTGTGACTAATGAGAATAATTGGCCCCTGTCTTCTTTCTGTAACAGTCTTTTATGTATTTGCAGACAGCTAAGGATCCACCCACAGTTGTCTTTTCTCCAGACTGAGCTTCCCTAGGTCTCTCTCATTCTTTCTTTACAGGTCTTGTTTTCTCTGCTCTGTGATCATTGTCTTAGTTGGCTCCCGCACACTCTCCCCAGTCCTTCCCTCTCTTAGAAGTGCTGCCCTCAAACAGAACATAGTTACCTAAGCAGAGCTAAACCACATCTGTAAATAGGTTCTAGACAGATCATTTCACTATTCTGAGCAAACGAGGATTGTATACAGAGCTCACACATGGGCTGGACAGTGGGTTTGGAGGAGGATGGTGGTAGCTACACTGCTTCATTTCTTGATCTGTGGTTGAAAATCCAGACTGGAAGTACAGTAAGCAAGAACTGTTACCATAACTAAATAGCTACACACAAAGTAGCTACCTTGAGAAGCAACTGAAGAGTTTGTCACATGGACAGTTAATTGGAGGTGAGCTCCTACAACCCCAACATGCCAGGGGTGTGCAGGAGTGACAGAGTAATATCCCATGGATTATTCAGGCCAGATAACCTGGTGGCCCTGCACCTGTTTTAGTGGAGGAGCAATCAGTACAGATAAGCCACCAAACATGAAGATCAAATTCACATTTTTCCCCTTAGAGTGTTTCTTTCCTATAAATGTTTCAGCACGGCCTTGCACACCAACGTTAGCAATACTATACATGCTTTGGGAATACAGAAACATCTTCAGTATTTAGAGCTAGCAACCTAACCTTTTACCTGAGCCACTTTCAGTGACTCTCCTCAGTTCTGAATCTTCCTTGTGGATGGGGTTTGAGGTTTAGGGAGTGAATGCTGCAGAGATCTCAGGATCCCTTTCATTTTGCGCCAATAACCACTCTCATTCAAAATTTCTTTTTCCCCAGATGTTTAATCAATTCATCTGTATTGATATATCTAGATTATATATATTGATATAAAACATGGTCTTCAATTGCTTGTGTTAGAAAGGGAAGAGAGCCACCCAGCCTACTCTGCAGTCTAAAAATACCAGCTGTATTGGGAAGATGAGCTGGCAGTGAGTCTCAGAACACATACCTGTTCACTCTTCACTTTTTTGGTGACCCTGGGTACAGAAAAATAAGTGTTTTTATTCTTCTCACATGCAGCATATTCGATGTATATATAAAAATTTTATAAAGAGAAATCTGTCCCTTCTCCTGCCCAGAGTCAGTGTTCTCTTCTGTTTCCAAGAAAACACTGAATAAAAGGCAGCCTTGCCTCGAGAGGTCCAAATTAGCCATGGTTTGAATTGAATTTGCACAGTTTGCACACTGCCTTGTGCCACACATTTGTTTCTGAGTGCATATAGGGGATTTTGTTCTCTGCAGTGACCTCAGGCACATGGAGATACGCTGCTTGGTTTGCACAGATCACCACCCTGCACTTGGTCAACTTTTACACACACCAGTTCACACTCCGCTGTACAATTCTAGCTGGGAGCTTGTGGTTTGCAGCTTAAGGAAGCAACGAGCTCCTGAACAATAAAGGATGGGTTTGCTTGGATTTTTTTTTCCCCAACATGAAAGGTAGCTTTAACATTTAATCTGGTCAGATCAATCTCCTAGTTCCCAGGCACTTAGCATCATGGCACTAATTTTGCCAGAGTGAGCACCAGTCCATACCTGCCAGGAACCTTCTTTCCTGTCTTTAGATAAAAAGACAAGCAAGAAAGGTAGGTCAGAGGGATGGTGGAGCCCCCTTTGTGGTTGGAGAAATGGGTTTTTTAGTCCCCATTACACGGCACCTTGCAGAAGCAGAAAGACAAAACTCATAAGAAGGGACAAGGCAGTAGTAGCAGGTGGGCCATGCTTAGCTTCAAATATCTTATTTTCCTCGGATTTCCCTTCTACATATTTCAGTGCTGTGATCTTCAAACTGCCATTTCATTTTACGCAGGGAGGTACCCAAGGCAGCAGCAAGTCTGTCTGACTGCAGCAAAGAGACAATTAATAAGTTGACTCACTTTGGTGTAGAGAGTTCTTGTGCACGGGTGGACAGAGGACAGATCAGGGTAATAGCAGATAACTGATCAGCCGTGCTTCTCCCAACCACTTTGTGCTTTTCTCTCAAGTATAAATAAATATCAAAGAAAGCTAATCACAGAATTGCAGAAGAGTCAGGCAGGCCTAGAGCCCTGATGTCAGGCAGAGTGGATAGTATGAGCATTCCATGGTGGATTAGGCAATCACAATACCCTGAGCCATCTTGCTCAGAAATATCATCTAGTCCATCTTTCCTATTAACTAATCCATTTTTTTGTGATTAATTGCAGCTTACACAAAGAAAATTGTAAAAATTCAAAAAACCCTCTGCGTGTTCTCCAGCTGCAAGGTAGCTGTCTTTCGCCACTGCCCACCAAACCACGCTGCTGAGTACAGGCAGGGTAGAGCTGTGGCCTCCCTAAAGGCCAAGAAGATTAAACCTCTAGGGACCAGTTCTCAGTCTGGACTATCTCATAGGCAGCTTTTGTGCATCCTAACGATGGGAATGTGGAATGGAGCCCATTGCAGATACAAGCAGTGCTATCTGTACATTGCTCCCACCCTCTGCCAGCTTGGGGGAATGAAAAAACAGCACCAGGAATCAAATCCAGACCTCCCACATGGTACTGCAGAGACGCCGATTCCTGGTGCCAACCCAGGCAATGTGAGTCCAGTGTGGGAATCCAAGCGCAGCTCCACAGCTCCGGCACTGGAAGAGAGCAGTGCCAGAAGCACCAGCCCTCTTCCAAACCAAGCACAAGAAACAGCCCCAGCAAGATGAAATATAAATTAATTCCATCACTTTTTCCCCCTGTAGGTTAGGGTTTGGGGATCAGGTGCTTGTTCGTAGGTTGACAGACTTTTTATACAGGGACAGTTGATAATCCAAAATTAGGATAATACAAGTCAAAGCATCAGTTATTAGATGGGAATGGCAGCTTGGGATTTTTGCCCCTGTTCTGTATTTTCCACCTCTCCATGAGCTCTTGCGTGATGTTCTGGCATGTACAGGTGCAACGTAGAACTCAGCCAGCAGTGCTGGTATGCTGAGGCCCTTGCCCAGAACAGGATGGCTGGGTGCCGCTGCCGACACCTTCCTTTGCTCAGCAATGGTCTCACCAGCACAGCGATCACAAGAGGCACCAGGACTGACACAGGCTGAACTGGCTGGTGCAGCAGGTGTGTGCCAACAGATCAGAGCCCAGGGTCCCTGGGAAGAGGAGCTGCGGCTTTGACCATGCTTCCTTCCTTTTCTCTGCTGAGATCTGCCCGTGTAACAATGGCTGAAGCAAATCTCACCATACCCGGGCCGTTTCCTGGCTCTGCCCTCAACCTGTTCCATCGTGTCCCAACCCTCTGAGACCTCCAGCCAGGACTGGAAGACAAGCTGGTGTGGTGAGGGACCAAAGAAAAGCAGGATATATGGAGGCGACAAGAGCTGCTGCTGAGGGGTGGCGTGGGTGAGCAGCTGAAAATTGCCCATACCCACACCTCCCCTCTTGCAGAGCACCCTGCACCCACGAACAAACTGCTGCTCTCTACAGAGCTGCAGCTGGGGCACACCAGGTCACCCAACACAGCAGGGTGCTGTGTCCATGCTCTGCTCCCCAAGGCCTTGGGGTGTGGGACAGCACTAGCACCCCATGAGCTGGGGGTGTTGCATACCCAGTCCTTCCTGCCTGCCCAAGGGGCAGCTCAGGAGGGATCAACTGCCCCCATCCACTGCTTGCAAAGCCTGAGGTAGCTGTGCTTGATGGTGGCGAAAGCAATGGTAGTGGGCATCTCCTTTTGCCTGTACTGGAGCTTGCAGAGAAGATGAGGAAAAGTCCCAGGTAAAGGTAGCAGCCAGGGAGACTGGGCAGTAAAGAGGAGTGAGGATGTGGGCCGGTGCTCCTGGCTCCCAGGGCTGAGCATCAAAGCTTTAAGATCCCTCCCCAAGTCCCACCTGCCCTGCTGCACCTCTGCATGAGCCCGGCCCTGGTCATGGCTAGGAAGAGCTTTGGCAGGGGCGCGGCACCCGCTCGGGCCGGGCGCCCTGCTGGCAGGGCTGGCGGCCGTGGCAGGCAGCGGGCAGACAGAGCTGGGCGCCGCTCTCTAGAGGACCAGGCAGCCTGGCCCCGCTGCCGATGGCTGCCACCCTGGCCAGGCACCCGAGAAAACCTTCCCCTCTGCCATCCGCTGTGCCTGCAAAACCCAGAGTATGAGGCAGAGGGGCAGGGACTGAGCCCACCCTGCCCTTTCCGTGCAACCTCCCCCCCCTCCCCGGGGTTTGTGCTTTTAGGGGCTCTCAGGGGTAAGCAATGGCCGATGAAGGGGGCTACAATCCCCCACCAGTTCGGTGCTGGGGTCCTGAGAAGATCCGGGAGCTGCGAGGCCTGAGAAATTCCTTCGGAAAACGGGGGAAAGGCTCCCACACGCCCTCCTCTCCGCACAGGTAAACTTTCTACTCCCACTTGCGGCGAGGGAGGGAGAGCTCAGGCAGGGAGGATCCAGGCGCGGATACCCTAGGAAGCCTTAGATATTTATAGAAGCACAGCCAGAACATGTCAGGAAAGGTGGCTCTCAACCCCTTCACGCGGAACCGCTCCTGGTTTTTAACAATAGGCCGACAAAACCCCCTCAGAAATGTGGCAAGGAGCTACTGGAAGGATGCAGGCAAAGGAGGTGGTAGGAAAGGCGCGCCCCCGCCTCGGCATGCTCCGGATGCATCAAGGGCTCAGAGTGCCTCGAGGCTTGCCCCACCCCGCAGCAGGGCTGGAGGGTGACCCCCCTTCTCCCTCCCTGTGCTGTGGGGTGCGCCTCCCGCTCCTCTTGCCGCCCCCCACCCACTGCCCCGCTTCCGGTCTGGAAGGGAGAGGCGGCTCGGGGGGAGCCTGGGCGGGGGGCTGGCGATGCAGGTAAGGGTGCTGGGGGTCCGCCCCCGGGGGGGGGCTGTGCAGCAGCTCACCCCTGCCCCCGCCTCTCCCGGCGTGGGGGCGCGCAAACCCACGCGTGACGGGCGAAGCGGCGCGGCGGGCACGGGCTGAGGCTTAAAATAACCCCGAGACGTTCAACACCTTGTGCCCGGCGCTCCCGCACCCCCCGGCTCCCTTTGTCTTGCCACCATCTTACGGAAAGACTCACATGTCACGTTACGGTCAGGATGCACCGGTATCTCTCGCGTATCTACAGCCGAGCGGCACGATGGCCATTTTGCATCCCTCCCGAGTGGGCTGGGGAAGGGGCTGCCGGCGCGGGGACACGGCGTGCAAGGCGCGGTGGATGGGGAGGGGGAAGGATGGGGCGAGGCGGAGAGGGGCCGCGATGCCCGCTGATAGCACCAGGGGGTCGGGGATAAATTAAAACACGTGAAGTTGCCTGAATACAGCGCCTCGTAGGTTCAGGCTAAGTCGCTTGACGTGCTTGGACTTAAAATAGCCCTCCACCTCCACGCAAGCAGGCGCACTCGCCCCGGCGCTGGGCGGGCTCCTGCCGCGGTGCCAGGGGCGGCCCCGGCCACTCCCCGGGCCCCGGCCCCGGCCCCCGCGTTAGGCCGCTCACGATCGAGAGGCCGGCGTGGGTTTTCAGTAATGCACCACCCTCCTCGGCAACAAGCGGGTTTCTATGTCCTGTTGTTCCTGACGAGGTCTGCTTTCACATCAAAGCATGGCAAGGAGCCGCTGGACCAGTGAAAAGGAGGAGGCAATTTGCGGGTGGATGGATGAAAATTATTTTCGTTTTCACCCCTTTCCAAAGCCGTGTTCCTCCTCCCGTGTCTCCTCCGACCCCACCTGCCCACCCCTCCAAAAAAAAATCACAAGGGACTTTCCCCCAATTCACAACGTGGTACCTAACTCAAACCCTTTCGTCTTCTCTTCATGTCCTATTTGATGAGCCAGGAGGGAATCAACATGTCTGGTGAATGCTGGGGGGGATTTTTTCCCTCTATCTGCTTCTAAAAGCAGCATGCCTAAACCTTTTGTTCTACCGTGAGTGATCTTCCCTGGGCAAACCCGTATACCAAAATGAGCTGCAAGCAAAACCACAGAAACAGGAATTTCCCTACCTTGGTTTGTAGAAGCAGAACCTCTAGACGGACAGATCAAGGGAGAGAGCATGTTGGGAATGTCCAGTCTCCTCTTCTTGCTTGCATATCCACATAAGAAGAATAAGGGTCGGGGGCAAACGTGGGGGAATGAGTTAAAAAACAATCCTATTTGGCTGTAAAAAAAATAGAGGTTTCTTTGTGGCAATCTTGCGTCTTGAAGCGGTGCAAATTCAAAAGCTGGAGAGAATCACTTCAGAGGATATTCAGCGCGAGTGGTGAGGATCGTCAAATGCAGGTTCCAGAGTAAGCATTCCTTTCGCCTTTTTAATGGTTATTCTTGTAATTATTCTCTCTCTCTCTTTTTTTTTTTTTTCCTGGAGCCCTAGTGGAGGAGGTTGTGTTTAATGCAACTGGAGGTCGGTGCCGTTCTTCTGTGAAGCATGATTATCCTCAAAGCGTCCCCTTCCTGAAGGGAAAAATAAGCATCAATTTTGTATTAGAGGAATCTGAAGGGGATAGAAAACGCTCCCCAACAAAGACATTAATATATTGAGAAGAAAGGAAGGCAAAACGCATTTCCCAATAGTGCACACAAGCGGAATTTAAAAAAAAAAAAAAATTAAAAAAAAAAACAGCTGGCACGAGTCTATAAATAATTCAGATACGGTCTGACTACACCATTCCCGGGATAGGCATGCATACGAGACGGGAAAGCGGGCGCGATGTGAATCGCGGAGAGAAAGCGGCTCCCCCCACCCGCGGCCCCCTCCCCATGCACGCACAGCATTTCGCCCACCCCCGGGCCCAGCCCCCGAGGGCTGGCGAGGGCCGTGCCCACCCCTCTGCAGTGCTGCCGGCACCGCTGCCCGCCGCGCTCGGCTCCACGGGCAGCGCGGGGCGCGCTGGGCGCACACACACGCACCGCCACGGGGGTGGGGGGCACGGGGGGGCTGCTTCACCTGCCACGGGGTCGGGCTGCACTACGCGCCCCCCGCCTTCTTCGCCCCCGGCACCACAGCCCTCGGCTCTCCGGGCTTTGCTTGGTTGCTTGGGCTCTTTTTTTTTTTTTCCTAGGGGTGGGTGGATGGCTGGGAGTGTCCCCGCCACCACCTCCTCCAGCACAGCCGGACAGGGCTTACAGCTATGCAGGCATTTATTTAATGAAACCGCAGATATTTATTTCTTTCCCCCTCCGTTCTCGCTCGGTGAAAGATTCACACTTAAAGCTGTCATAAAATCCAGACCCACATACATACCAGCAAATCCTGCTTCAAGCACTCGGGCTGCTCTGAGTAGCTACTGCCCCCCTCTCTGCCTGCAAGGCTGATCCGCCTCAGACATGCTCAACTTCTTCATTCTCTTCTCTGGTGCTGCCCGGGTGGGAGATGCGGGGCGGGGAGGTGGAAGTGCTCAGAGCATCACTCTAAAAATACATTTTAAAAAAAAATTCTCTGCAATATAAAAGCTCCGAGAATGCTTCCCGGAGGCGGGGAAAGCATGGGAAGGTGAATTAATAAAGCAGCTTAATAATTAATAATAATTAAATATACCCGCGGAAAATGGGGAGGGGGAAATATCAAGCGGCGGGGAGGGGAAGCTGTGCGAGTGAGCAGTGGGGGAAACGGGGGGAGAAGACGAGGAGGAAGGACAGTACGGGCAACGGGAG
>VZSE01007021.1:121039-165891 GCA_013398275.1 Promerops cafer | reverse complement strand
CCCGCGGGGACCACCCGGGGCCCCCTGCGACCGGCGTCCTCTCGGACCGCGACCCGCATGTTTGGAAGCAACCGAGAGAAGGAATGCTTAAAAAAAATTGCATTAACAATAACCATAAAAAAGTAATAATGAGAAGAAAGGAACAGGCACCCAGCCAGCAGGCAGGCAGCAGAATTGGATCTGAACGAAAAGAAAGCAGTGAGAGCAGAGATAACGCTAATATCCAAATTGGATACTCCACAATTAAGCCCAGTGCTTTAATTGCTATTCTCAGAGCCCCTTGGAAGCTAAGAAACGTGAAATCAGCCTGAACAGAAAGGAACACGTGTCTTCATCCTCATCCTGCCCTGCCCATGGATGCCTGCACCCTTGCAGCCCATGATGCTCTCAGCCTCACTGCAGCAGGGCGATCCACTCTGTGGTCACAGATCCATCCCTGTCCCCTCCTGTGCCATGGGTGGCCTGAGCAGAGCGTGCCCACTTACCCTTCTCAGCACCGGAGAACGGCCCTAGGGTCAGTCTTGCCCCCTACCAGGAAAAGCCAGAGTGGGTAACAAAGCAGACCCTTTCCAGGTGGAAGTGTCAAGTGCAGCCTTCAGGATGTGTAGTCACTCTAAGGTTGCAAACGCCCACCCTGGCAATGTCTGAGTCTTGGCAGGAGATTTGGAAGAGCTCAGATGGTCCTTGGTGACCCCCTAGAGCACTGAGGAAAGCCCTCCCCATGCTTCCCTGCCAGCTACACTTGTCCTCCAGGAAATCAGACCCCAGGCCAAACATCACATGCTCAGCTTCAGTGCTGATACAGGCTGCATTGTCCAGCCTTTGCACCCCTCTCACTGAAAGCACCCTCCAAGGAATACACACCTGCTTGGACCTACCTAGCATTCTCTATGTCCAGGAGCAGTGAGGAACATGCTGCTCAGAAGACAGGCAAGGAGGGCTGGATCCCACATGCCAAAGAACTGTGTTCCAGCGAGCAGATGAGCACTCAGTGCTGGACCTTTGTTGCAGGTCCAAACATTTGCAGGGCAAAACATGCATATGGCCAAGGTTTCTGAGGGAGGAAAGCCTCCTAAAGAAACCCCAGCAGCTGTGGACTCTCTCTTAACCCCCAAGTCCTTTCTCAGTTTGTGCCTCAGAATCAATCCACATGGTCCAAATAGAGTTTGCTGGTCTGTAGGGAAGGTTATGGACAGCAATGTGGCTGTAGCACTGTGTGCATATATATCAATATGCCATCTGGAGCTTGAATGAATTTCTGTTTCTATGTGTAGTGTGTGTACACTGATACTTTCCATGTAGCTGCAGTGACCACAAGCAATACCAATCTGTGCTTGATCTCTTTGACAAAAGCAGACACCAATATTCTCATTTTGACAGCCTGGATCTTCCTGAGGGTGCTGGTAAGGGCTTTTCAACTGTTAGAGAGATTTTCCTAACACTTTTAGGCATGCTTTAAAAAGTGACTATGATATTTTGCATTCTAATTTCAGTAAAAATGGAAGACATATTAGCCAAAGCCTAAAGTAATCTGAAATTATCTCAGAACAGTTGGAGAAAAGCACTGTAGAGTGATAACTTACATACAGAAGCTGCTAATAGCTGAAGAGATTAGTCATTTGACTTTGCCATTCCTTTCACTGATAACAGTGATACAGGAATAGCAGATATGATTTGGCCAAGGGATGTTTTTTCCTTTCCGTATGGCAAGAAGGGATAAACTATGACTCTGCAAGTCCTCTTGCATTCTTCTGGATGAAACAACCGGACAAGGAGCTTGACAAAAAGAGAGGGAGTGGTTTTCATCCAGCATATTACTTAGAAACACAAAATGGAGGGTTAGGAAGTATCTCTAGGAAAAATTTCTGACAAGGGGCTGCAATCATTTTAAGCAAGTCAGCAATATTTAAGGTTATCATTCTCTGTGATCTTAAGATGAAGGAATTCATCAACTATTTTTCTTTATAAAACTACACAACTCCACAGTTACATGGTACATGAAAGCCTTGTTTACTTTTAAGGATGAGACTAGTTGCCTTTCTACTTGATAGATGTCTACACACATCTTACATAAACATAATACATAGGTATATTTATAATTCTTTCTTAAATCATAAGGGCTGAGTTCCCTATAGTGATTAGGGGCCTGAGTGTCCAATTCAACAATTTGTTTAAGACAAAATGGGTGCGTTCCCCTTGACCAAAGAAATCAGGTTCAATTATAAGTTTGAAATCAGGCACATTAAAATGCCAACTGCTTCAGAATTATCTTCTCGAGATTTTGCATAGCTTCTAACCTCAAATTATTTTTATATTAAGATGTAATAGTTATTGTAAATAATGTGTGTGGAGGTTGGCTCCAAATAAAAAATGTTGCAAAATCTGCAGCAGCACAGTACTGTGGCAGGGTTTACTCTCACTAGCTGGGATAGGCTTTTATTTTTTCTCCAATCAACTAAGATGAATGAACTGCATAAAATGAAACAAATAGCATCTCTGATAGGAAACAGTTTTTCAAACATCAATTCAAAAAACACTGAAATGTTACTTGTAACACAAATTGAGGGATTTATTTTAAACGGGTCTATGTTTATTATAAATTAAGGGCTATATTATTTTTGTCCTGCCTAAGATAAAAGGATGTGAATGAAAGTTCTTATATCAAAAGCAAACAGGGCTGGGTGCGGCAGTGATGATGTTGGGGAGGATTCAATCCAGCAGAGCCATTCTGTCACAACAGAACAGCCTCTGCCAGCACTGACAGGGACCAAAGGCCCTACAGTAGCTTTGACCCTTAGTAAATGCCCTGCTGACTTCATAAAATCAGAGCCTATTTCCAGGCTCTAGATAAATGGGGTCTGCAACTAAGGGAGAAGACTGCCACTTCATAGGTCCTCTGTTCAAACACAGACACACTTGCATTAGTAGAAGAAAACCCATGTCCATGGAAAACAATTTCTTATAATCAATGGAATGGATCAATTGTTCTGGATAATTCACACCATAAAAAGGTTTCTCATAGTAGTGTTCCTTTGGGTGTTTGCACATGGGCTGCAGAGCATGGTAACCAAGACTCCAGCTGCTTTTACACGGTGCTCTGTGCCCTGCTCTAGTCAGCAGTCTGATTATAAAGTGGCTGAATACATCTATGCCCATGTCCTGGTGTTCAGATACCAGGCCTATGTCCGTTTTGGAAGATCACCATAACATCGGCCACGCAGGCCCGCAAACAAGGATGCCATGTTATGATGCATAAAGAACAGCATGGAAGAAATTTTATCAGCTAATTAAAGGGAAAGCAAATGGAGAAACAAGCATACAAACCTGACAGCGGCACAACCACCTGGCTGAAAGACTCAGCTAAATATTGGCATGGAACTTGTTTTCCTTTCTTTTGCACATGGTTCAGGGCAAAGAGATGCTAGAGCAAGATTGAGCCAGAAGCCACTGGGTGGGGAGATCTCATCAGTCTTTTGCAAGGACACCTGGGCACAAGGAGACTGATCACTTTGCCAGTCGGAGGACACTGATCCTGCCAGCAGCCCAGCAGAAGGAAATTGTGAACACTGTTGCAGTTGCTTTGAAGTGTTACACATGTTGTCTCAGCTGTCATACCAAGCCACGTAGCTGAGCTCTCATCATTTTACATTGCAATAGTTGCAGCATCCCCTGCTGTCTCTGCCTTGGTCAGTCTGCCCCCAGAAATCCTACTAACTAGCAGACTGGTTTTTTGTCATGCAGAATCAAAAACAATGTGAAGTAGATTAAAGGAGAAATAGCTTTCTCTGTGTCTTTATAGACTTGTTTTATTCTTTTGAGTATGGAATGTCAGGCTCACTGAAATTGGTTTTCCTGGATGGTCATTTACGTATGAAATACAGGCACATTAAACTAAGAAACTGTGGAGTTTGTTCTTTCAAATGGAAATGTGTTATTTTTGAACTGCCGAAGTACAGACAGGATTTCAAACTGACACTGACACTTTTCTAAGATGACACATGGCTCTTCTACCTATAGCACACCCAGACTGAAGAAGCTATCTGTCAAAAGGCACCACATCTATCTAACAATAAATAGTAATTATCATCAAATGCTGTACTGTATTTCATCAAAACATGGTATAAACATTGGCCACAGATGCCACCCCTTTTACTCTGCCATTCAGAAGCAGAAAGGAAAGGCTGAAGCACTCACTGCCTTGCATCACTCTGAGGAAGATGCCTTTCTTCTCCACCTCTGGGTTGCAAAGATCATTCCAGTGGCTGGAGATTTTGTCCCATCTCACTGGTCTTAACAAGATACAGTTTCCTGACACACTTGAATGAATGGGAAACAACAACCCTCCCGGCAGTCATCTCCATCCTGTTCCAACCCTAACAAGAGAAACAGATTATGTGGGGATTTTTTTTCTAAAATCAACTTTCTGGTTGATGAAAATCTTACTGGTTCTCTCCAGATTCAAGTGATGACTCTCTTCATCGGAAGAGCTGCAAAATGGATTAGGCAGATTGCCTTCATGGTTTAAAGGAAACTGAAAAACCGCCTTCAGTAAAAGATAAAGTGTGGCTTTTGCCAGCTTATCGTGATGGAAAGCTAAAGAAGAGTTTCTTCAGGAAAGTACCTGCATTCACCTATTCTCCATACAGGGCATACAGCAGCCAGAAAAATCACCCTTATGTCTGAAAGCTGTCTTTAATGTTCCAGCAGACGATCCATCAGAGCATTCAAAACTAAATTAAAATCCCAAGGAGGAATAGGGGATTTAATTCTAGGATTAAGCTTTGAAGTTGCTCCCAGGAAATAAATTATTATTGGATGAGAACCAACACACCAATTATCTAGTTTACTGCTCATGCTACTGAGAGCTGCTGCAAACACCCTCAGGGATCCGCTTTACCTAGATGGTCTCATCTTTAACACAATATCCATATAAAGGCAAAAGCTCAACCAGTCACATGCCAAGAAACTTCCCAGCCCCCAGTATTAAAAGGGAAACTGCCCACTACAAATACACAGGGCAATAAGTTTCAGTCATTTAAGTTCCCTGGCTTTCACCTTTTCACTTGCTTTGTTGTAGATAATAGAATAGTTAATAACAGGCCACTTCTTTGCTCCGTGTGTTACAGTTGGGTCAAAGTTCTACAGTATTGGTGCTATCATAAATAATCACATTTATTTTTCTTACACAGAAGGCCTACATGCTTGTGAAGTGGCTGGTAAGCCCTACTCCATTTCAATGGCTTCTAGACAAAACAATGGGACATTTCTAGCTTTTTACTTGCTGTTCCACAGATTTCTTAAGAATACCCAGAATACCTCAACCTCACTTATGCAGCTTCAAATCCTTAATGCTTGTTCAATGGGACATTGCTAAAACATGAACCACCTCCTATGAAAAGAATAAGTTAAATAGCTCCAAAACTGATAAAAGAGTCTGGAGCAAAAAAGAGTAGAGAGAGACATCAGAGCTGATATTTCACTCAAACTAAATGCTACCAGTTAATCAGTGCTATTATAAACTCACTTAGAACATTAAGTTACTGCGGGTAAAAAATAAATCCTTCACTCTTAAAAATACACGTGTCACCACTGAGGCCAAATCTAACAGCAGCAGTTGTTCACAAATATTTGGTTCTCTCCTAAAGGATGTATTTTTTGTTTAAAAACCTTATGACATAAAAATACTGTCACCAAAGCATCACTACTATTTTCCGCCCAAACACAATTCCTATCTTTTCTCCATGGATTCTTTCCAGTCCTTAACACAGGGAAACAATGTACACAGAGCAAAGACAAAATCCCACCCGCCTCCCATGCCCTCCTTCACCTGCAAGCTTTGTCAGAACTTTTGATACCGTTCATTACACAAAAGTACATATGGAGAGGGTATATCCAGCAAAGGGATTCACTTTAATGTCAGTGTGGCAAAGAGGAGGCACTGGTTAGTGTCACCAGCTGGGCTCCCTGTCGGCACAGTTCTGAAAATCCCTTGTTCACGACATCCTAACAGGCCCTGCTTTTGTTCAGAAAAGTTCGGGGTTGATAACAGCACTGAGTCTCTCTCTATTCATCTCATTTCTCCTTCAGGTGAAGCAGATGGTATTACAAATAACTCACCAAGAGGGTGCAGGGGAAGAAATGGTAGAGAAGGAAAATATTATTTGTACTGACAAGGATTCTGAAAAAGGAGCAGCATGACGTTAGAAAAGTGGATCACTTTCCTAACACAGAAATATGGGCCTGAAAGCCTTCCTTGAAACAGAAGTATGAATGATTTCACCAGCAAGCCAAAAGCCTGTGAGCTGGAAATGTTCTCGCTGGGTTTGAGTTAGGTGCTCACTACAGCATTTATTGTACATTTGCATTGACCATCTAATTTAAGACAAATGTTTTCTTTAGACACATTTTAAAGTGAAATATTAGCTCTGTTAGGATGCAGCTGTGGTCCCCCAAGATAGCTCTTTGCCCGGGGGCAAACAGAAGAGAGATGTTAACGAGCTTAAAAGTAGCTCTGAAAATCGCTGTCCATGGTCAGTTGAGAGCCAGCAGCATCAGGGTCACCTGCTCCTCTGCCCATTTATTTAGTAGTCTCATTAATTCAAAAGATGGAAGAGCATGTGCTAAGCCTGAATATTTACAGTCCTGGGAGAGAATATCTACCTACAGCAACTGAGGTTATCCTGCTGCTCCATCACCACCACACCTTCCTGAAAAAAAGAAACCTACCCTTGGCAAATTACTTTATGCAAATGGAGATAGATTTCTTTTGCTTGAGCTGTTTCCAAGTGAGCCAGCTGACTCAATAATTCAGCCCTCTGGCTGGAAGAAACATTAAGATTTCTGTCAGATTACTCTATATTCTAAAGAAAACTGCCACCTTCTTTTCTCCTTTACTTAGACATCTAGGAAGAGGCAATAAGCAAAACACCTCTAGTACACTTCAGCTGCATCTTTTAATCTACCATCAAATTGAAATGGAGGCATTTGTTTCAACAGCTGTGAAGCCCAGCAGCCCATTTTTGCTCTCATGTTAGGTCTGACCCAAACTCAAACCTCAGCATTTTAACGGCATGCACTACCCACAAAATGTCTCATGCTCCGATGGTTTTTTGTTTGGGTTTTTTTTTTCCATACATCAGCTGTAAACCTGCCCCCAAGACCAGGCCTTGTTCAAATATAAGTTCTCTTTCACCTTCACGGTGATTATGAACTCAGAGCCAGGGCTATCTTCAGCTGACCAGCCTCCATCCTCCAGCAAGTCTCTAAATATGTCCTCTACCTGCCATGTTACTTCCAGGATTCAAGTGTTGATTGTGTTTCTATGCCCTGGCAGTGGGAAAATATAAAATATGTACCCTTGCCGTGCATGGGGTAGGCCTTTTCCTTACTCCTTATTAAGCACCAAATTCAGAAAAGCACATGATGTTCTGTCCCTCTTCTCTCATCATCTTGAGAAAATGTCCACCTAGAGCTTTGGCCACACTCTGGCAACTTTCCCAGTCCAAGGACGGAGGCTGGGCATTACAGCAAGGCAACATTTATTGGAAGGACAGCTTAAAGCAGCTCACAGTGAAAATCTTGGCTCCCTCTGGCCCTTGTAGGTAGGTTTGCCTGAGTAGAGGGAAATCTGTGACTGTATTCTGTGGGTTTACAAGGCCATTTGTCATTTGTTGTATCCTTTAAGTGCAAGTACATTAAGCTCCTGTGGAGTTATGGCTTGTTCCCCTGGCAAAAGTGCAGCTGGACATCTCTGCTCCTGCCCCTATGTCAGTCAGGAGTCAGAACCCTGGGCTTGATGTGCTACCAGGCTTTCTCATGCTGACATCAAGGGAACCTGCAGGCTGTTGTGCCCTTGATGGTCATGTTCTTATCGTGGGCCAAGCACAGCCATGTGTTTTCATGCTACCTGAAGGAATTGTACATTTTTTGTCATAAACTGACTGGTGTCTCCTGCATGACTCAACTTTCTTAGGCCCCCATCTTTTGCCTAACAGTTTTTTTATTGTAGCCCAGCCTCTGCACAGAACACTGTCTCACTGGCACAGACAATGAAGGGACAGTCCACAACCTAATGCAGTAAAAGCACAGGGAAGAGAGGTATCACTAATGCCATTTTTCCCAGATATTTCTGTCTTCAAAAACATTAGAGAGGGTCTGTGTCTCAGTTATATTGCTCCTTGTGGCAGCTCAGGGGATGCAGAGAGAAGAGAGATGCTGGGAGAGGGTAATGAAGAGATCAGTATTTGGCAAAACTATGACTTTATGTCAGGGGTTGTTTAAGTCTCATATTAGGAAAAGGATTTTCATTCAGAGAGTGTTCCCCTCCAACCAGAACAGGGTCCCCAGGGAAGTGGTCACAGCATCAAGGCTGACAGAGTTCAAGAAGCATTTGGACAATACTCTCAGGCAGATGGTGTGACTCTTGGAGTGTCCTGTGCAGGGCCAGGAGTTGGACTTGATGGTCCCTGTGGGTCCCTTCCAACTCAGCTTGTTCTGTGATTCTACGACTAGTCAATTATAACTGTGAATTACATTCACTTCCTTTCTGCCACGGACATTTATATTACCAAAAGAGACCTTTACCTACCAGAAGTCACCCTGGTGATGTGGTTGGGCTGAGCAAAGGTAGGTTTGACTTCAGCAAATCCAGCGTTGATGAAATGGCTCCTTGTTGGCCGCATTGTCTTGTGGTGTCCAGAACAGGGGACAGAAATGTCAGCAAACCCTGGGATGCTGTTACAGGTGACTGACTGAACATGCACATTATGGCAGGTCAACAGGACCTGAAGCCCTAGTGCAGTGTCCATGATGGCCAGAAATAGCCAGAAAGAGATGCAAGAATTAGGATAAGCTGCATCATTTGGAATGCAGGTTGGTGGCTATGTTCTAGAAAAGTTATTTTCCACAGGCAGAAAAAAGCCTCACCTGGCCATGATGACAAAGAGAACTTCTGGCTATGTAGCCATCCAACACACACCCAGCATTAATGCCTGCATTAATGCCCATAGAGAAGGTCAAACATCCTATTCAACCATCCATTAGTCCCTATGTTATAATGGCATAGGACTCCTTTTCTTCATTTGGTGAGCTATCACCTCAGGCTGACAATTTGTAGAGCCATGAGCCCAGCAACTGGAGAATTTGTTTGACTAAAACTGTTAGCACTCCCTTTGGGACACTACAAGGTGTGCAGTGACATGGGGCATACCAAGATGGGATAAAGAGTGAGCACCATGACAGTGCCTACCCCTCCTGTGACAGCCTCAGTGATGAACTGAGGCTGCTACCCATAGACAGAAGCTGATAGCTGTCCCTCTGCAGCCTTGGCCAGAAAGGCTGCATGCTGACAGTCTTGGATGTCTGCAAATTCATGGCACAGCAACTCAGAAGATCTTCACATGTATACAGGCACCTGTACCTGCTGCTGCTGGCCTTACCAGATGCAGAGAACATCAAGAACCCGTGGAGTGTTAGTCCTTGTCTCCCAGAACTGATGGTCCACAGCACAGAGGCAGGAATTGGGGTCAGTCACTTGCAGCTGGGAAAAAAAAATCTAAATAGTGCCTCAAAAAAAAGGAGTGGCCAGAATTGCTCTTTCTCTCTGCCCAGATATACTGGGTCCCAGAGTTGAGAATAGACAGGATTCTGGAAAAGGCCTTGGTCCCAGACCAGGTCCCCACCGGAAGAAAAGCCAGCAGCCCACATCATAGGATCCCTGACAAAAAACATGCAATAGGATAAGATGATTGGGGCTGGGTGCAGGCATCCAGTTAACAGTTGAGTTCAACCTATTCCCTGTTCCTCAGCCGATTCCCACTGTCTCCCTCAGCCTTTATCCCCCAAAAATGCAAACTGAGAATTTTTCCTTTCTGAGAATACTAAAAAAAGACTAGGGGACCATAACAGCTGCAGAGAAGTCTGACTTCAACTGTCATTATTCCAAAAATTGTAAATCTTCAAGGAAGAAGTGAGGAGGACTGTGCAAGTGGCCGCAGGAATCCCCATCTGAAATGGCCATACTTGGTAGAGGGCACTAGACACAGGTGGATGATTCTGGTCACCTGATGCTGGAGGCAGGTTAGAATTGAGTAGATCTCCACCACACAGGATACCACTGTTTCAAAACCCAGTGATCTGAGAGGACAGCTTACCTGAGAGGCACTGGTGCACTTGAACACATGGTGCTGACATGGAGCAGAGTTAGGTATCCCCTGACTGGTAAGGCAATGAGTAGGGAAACTGGTTATGATCATCTGCTTCTACTGTAATCCAGGAAACAAGTCCTTAGGCACACTAACTGTAAATAAACCAGCTCACAAAAAATAAACTGAGTTGTATGGTTTCTTTGCTTAATGGAAACAGCATGATGAGATCACTGATACTGGCTAACTTCCTGGGACACAGTAGAACAATACTAGGCTGATGACAGCCCCATCCTCCCAAACTGTCACCAGGATCTGCATTATTCTTCTCTACCAGTAGCTCCACTGCACAGAACTGAGATAACTATTCACACAATCTCACAGGTCTCAATGTCACAGGTTGTAACGGTAGGCCCCAAGCTGTATGATAGCAAGAATCTTGCATATGTACAGATGATAAATGTCCCCTGGAGTTACTGCTAAAAAGACCACTTTCAGAGTTTTCACCAGAAAGAACCGTCTCCTTAAAAATCTGCTCTTTCTTCTGAAGCCTGACAGAGTTCTGCTTGGTGCCTCTGTGTGCTGCAATGAAAGAAGTCTAATCTCCTTCGAGGGGGTCAACTGGTTTTGGTATTAACTACATATCTGACTGTCATTGCATCTGTGACATTTTTGTTTTCAAGTTTATCTTGATGGCTGCAAAGGTTGGGAACTGCAGAGGTGCTGCATTGGCCTAAAGTCTGCGGGCATCTTACAGCACAGAGACAAAATAACAGCAGCCCCTCCTCACCAGCAGGCAGTCATAGGACCACAGGATAATTCGGGCTGGGAGGGGCCTCAGGAGGCTCTAGTCCAATCTCCTGCTCAAAACAGGGTCAGTTGCGAGACCAGAACAGGTTGCTTAGGTCTTTAACCAGATGAGTCTTGAAAATACCCAGGGATGAAGATTGCACAGCCTCTCTGGGCTATCTGTCCCACTGCCTTCCTGTCCTCAGTCAATTCCTGCAGAAGCATGGAAGTCTGCTCCACAGGGTCTTTGAGCCCAGAATTCTGAGAAAGACCATGCTGGCTGGACAGACAGCCCCCTTGTTTACCAGCACACCTTCACAAGGGCATGAGGAGGCCTGCTCCAGAATCCCCACACACTCACGTTCCATGTATCTCTCCAAAACCCTGGTCGTAACCAAGACAGGCTGCCCATCCTCCTCGTCACCTGCTCTGCCCACATCCCTGTACAGCATCAAGATGCTCACCAGCTCCCTATCTCCACCGTGGTTATTGTACCCACCCTTGTCCCCCAGCTCCCCCTTCTCCCCCCAGTAAGTATTCCCCAAAGCGTCCCCTCCTCGCAGACTGCATCTGAATGGTGACAACAGGGTTGCCAAGCAACATGAATCCTCCAAGCAACCAACCATGGCAGATCGCAGCAACCCGTTGCAAACCCACTCCAAAGCTTATGGGCCTGACACCATTTTGTCTCTTAGCATCTCTTCCATCCAGCCATAGCTCAGTTCCACTCAGATCCATCCTCTTCTCTTCCCTCATCAACCAAGAGCACCATCTCAGGCACTCCTGCCATTTCCAACCTAAATTATAATTTTATGCAACATACTAAAGGTCAGCTCCCTCTCAACAGACCAAGACAAATGATTCAAGTGCCCACTACCTGCCTTAAGTCCTCCTTCCGCTCCACAGGATTGTTGCAACACACAGAGTATTTCCTCCAGCCTCACCTCAATCTTTCAAATGAAGCAAAATGTTTTTATCTGCCTTTGAAAATACACCTTGTCCTTGCAAACCTTCAGCAGATGCAATGACATGATCAGCCTGGGGAGGACGGTGGTTCACCCAGCCACCAGAGCCACAGGGCAGGCACACCCCAGTTGGCCACCTTCAGAACAAACTCCTCAGGGGCTGTAAACCACAATGGCAGGAGACAAACACACAGCAGCAAGATCCACAAGTGACTAATTGCTGCTCTTTATTCTCTCTCTTCTGCTTTTCTTCAGGTGCCAGTCACAGCACCTCCTGGGACCAGCACTAGTGGCTCCCAAACACTAAATCCCTTGTCTCAAAATCACATAACTTCCTGTACAAGGGAGATGGAGGCAGAAGGTCATTTCTGTACTTCACTCTCCTGGAGTTTTTAGGCAGATACTGTGAGCAAATGAGAGGCAGTAAACTCTTGGAAGGCACTCATGGCACTCAGGAGAAATTGAAGGCTTGGCCTTGCTGCCTGCAATCAGCTGAGTTTAGACGGGGTGGAGATTTCAGGATGAGCCAACTGCTGTCTCCACTCAGCACAGCTGAGAAAGAGGCTCCCCAGGCTGCCTTGGGCAATCTCAGAAGTCAGCCCAGGAGAAGGCTGAGCTCAGGGGCTCTCGTGCTGGCACCATCAGCCTGGGATGTGTGGCCGTACGAGGGCAGCCCCAATAGCTAAAGGGCACACAGTTTTTACCAGGTGTATCACCCTTAGGGGCTGGGATCACCTCCATGGTTTGCTCCAAGCTGACCATCTAGGGACAGAAGGCTTAGTGGCTGCTTCTTTCCAATGCACGTTGCCTCTTGAGAAGAATGAGGTTTCCAAATTGATTGTTAGGTTTGACAGGGCATGTCTACACTGCTCCATGACAGAGTACACTGACATTAGAAAATCCTAATTGTGGGATATAATGATGCCGTTAATCAGCTCATGTGCACTAGTTTGCTGATAGGAATTCTGGATTTGGTCTGTCCAGACCTAGGTTACATATATCCACACCCATCTCCATTGGCTGTACAGCCATGCCCTTGTAAAGATGTATTTTAGCCAAAGATAACTGAAAGGGCTCAGATTAAGTAAATCAATCCTCCCACATAAAGAGGCTGCATAGACTTAATTAAATTGATAACTGGGCCAACCTGAACTAAACTAGTGCAAACTTGGGTATAGACAAGGCTTTACTTTTCCTACTAAAATCATTAACTAATCCAAGCTTTAATTGGCATTAACTGCATGGTAACAAAAGTGAATACTCAGTCCAGTCTTCCAGTGTCTCTGTCTCCATCTGGCCCCAAATATGACACTTGCAAGAGCTGGACACACTCCTGAACAAGCCCTCAGAATCAGTATTTATTGTGTTCTTACCTGAAGCCCAAAGGACTCAGTAAAATCGCTGCTTTTTCCATAAAAATAACTTTGTGGAAGCATCTATACAACCATTCCTCACAGAGGAATCTGAGTAGCTACAGAGAAGCTATAATTTCTGAAGAAGCAGCAGTTAACCAAATAATTCTGTTCCAGCATCTCATCTATGGACCCTGTATAGGGATGATGGTATTATCCTATTTTTCTTTCTCAGCTAGTTAATAGGAAATCCCCTTTCAAAGGCAATTTCCATTTTAAATCACCCACATTAAGAGAGACATGTTTAATACCAATAAATCCGCTTTCTTAAAAGAGACATAGAAGCCAGGCTCATCGGCTGACTAAATCCTCTCCCCCCACCCCCATTCCTGCCTTGCAATCTGTAGATCTCGCAGAAGGGTGATCTAAGACAGCTGTAGTTAGCTACTTCCACTTCTGAGCACTAAGCTGCTCCTCGCTTTGTATTCACTCTGTGCCAAACCAAGGTCACAGGGACATGAGGAGCTAAAGTGGGAGTTGCAGCCGGAGATGCTTGGAGGCTGGCTTTCCACACACCTCCCGTGGGAGCCTCTCCCTACATCAGTCTCCCACTACAGGTCAGTGTGGGGTGAGTGCTATCTAAAGCCTCTGCAGATGAAATTATTTTTTCTCCTCAAAGATTTTTGTAGCACACTGAGGAGAACCAGCCACCAGTTCCCAGAGGGATCATGATGCTCAAAACACATGCCCTAAGGATCCCTCCTCATCTATGGGGACCCTACTCTATCTTCACCAGTGCTTCTCCTATCCAGAGGGATTTCTAGCCTAATTGCTCTTGCAGACATGATGTTGTACCACACCTTTGGTAGAGAAGTGGGTGGCAGCCTTTCCAGGTCTCTTGTGTGCCTAAAGCCACAGTCAGCAGTGTGGGCAATGCTAAGGCAATACTCCATCAGAAACCAGAGAATGGTGACTTCAAAGGACCCCCACAACGTCAGGGCTGCAGTGGCATAGGTATCTCACTTGTCTGACAGGAAGAGACAAAGCTGAATGAAGTCCCTGATGCTTCCCCCTGCTGTGACATGTATAAGGAGCAAAAATTACAAAGTAAGAGAAGGCTCATGAGGGAAAAAAGCAAAACCAAGGCACAGGAGAAAACCTCGGTCTGGCTGCTGTTAGTGCTGCCAAGTATTGCCCCAAAGCCACCCAGGTGATTTTCCCCTGCCTCATCATGCAGCTCCCATAGCCAGACCTTCTGCTGGCAGGTATAATGCTGTGTCCCTGCAATGGCCTCTCATGGGAGACAGCAGCCAGCTCCCTTCATTGAGATGAGATCATGACACAGCGGTAGGAATCCCGAAAATTACTTTGAAATCTTCTATCGGAAGCACATATAATGCATTGTGCGTTTTTCCAGTTGGAAGTCAACTATTTATTTGGCAAAACAATCCTTGTTTGTTTGATAGCAAGGGGGTCCATTTGCTCTGGACACATCCCTGTTCCCCCACCAAACAGGCAGGCTCCAGCTCTGCAAGCACCCCTAGAGGTGTGTAGTCATGCACGGGCATGCCAAAAACAGCATCCCCATCAGCAAGTGTGCCTGTATGAAGTAGGGCCCCTCAGAGTGGTGGGACTGAGCCCAGTGACTGAGGAGGGCCCTTCAGCCATGTCCCAACCCTGCATGCAGCAGGACCCTTACAATCAGATCCTTCCTTTCCAGGACCACTGCTCCAACAAAGCCTGTTGATAGAGAAACATTTCAAAAAGAAGTTTATTTCTTTAAGGAGCATAAAGGTAAGAACAGAAGACTCTTGTTTCCTGCTTTATTGTTTAAAGAACCTCACCTTCATTTTGCTCCATGAGTCTGTGGCTGACTGGGCACTGCTAAGCAGCAAGGACAGTACTTCCACTGTGGGAAACCGCCCTGCCTTCACTGGAGCAGGAAGCCATCCTCCTCCTCCTCCTCCTCCTCCCTCGCAGCACTCTTTCCAGTCTAAATAGCATGGATAATTATATCTGTTTCTATGCTCTGCTTAACCAAAATGGTATTTCTTAAACAATTCCATAAACACAGACTAGAGCACTTTGCTTTCAATCTTGTACTTATTTTCCACCTGATAATAAGATCCATTTCTTGACCTGAGAGTGCATTAATATTAAAAAAATACTTAATCCTGTAGTCAATGGAGAGAAAGAAGAAGGGCAAAAACATGAGTTGGGGGAGCTTCATGGCTTTCTGCTCTCCAACTTGATATAATAGGTCATAGCAGTTAGGTTACATTACAACACAAGACCAATGAATGATATGTAGATCAGGATAAAGCATACAAAGACTAATATAAATTTTATGCAACAACTTGTTTAAATAATGCTTCTAAGGAAAAATAAGGAAACAGTGGGAGGGAGAGCACACAATCCTTGTTTTCTGTTATTCCAAGACAATTTTAACCTGTTCAGTGGACAAAACATCTTGCTTGACCAAAATATTTTTGCTTTAAAAAGATGAATTAGTACCATAAGTAACTTCTACCATGCCCCAGGGTGGAGTTAGGTGCGTGCTAGAATGTTCCTATCTGTCTGTATCTGCATTGAACTGTTAAGCAGATGCTCACTGAGGAGAAAATAGACTGCAATAAACTGGCACTGACACAGATCTGAATCGCTGGAACTGCTATAGAGATAAAATTCATTTAAGAAACATGGTTTCCATTTCCATTTTCCTTTAATAAAAAGCTACTGAAACATTAAAAATATCTACTATTTCAAGCAGCATACTATACACATAAGTAAGAGAAGAAACATACTTCATTTTATTATGTAAAATGTAATACAGCCCGATACTGCACCTCATGGAAGAGCCAAATTAAAGTCCTTTTTCAGAGCATGGAACAAATCCTGTTCGTATTTACAGAGCTGACCAACAGTTAAGGTCTGGTCCATTTTCAAAGCCATAGTCCATGTATGAGGACACACCACAGATCCCAATAGCAGAACTGCACAAGGGAAAGAGCATAGAGTGCAACACACCCAAGTGGAGATCTCTGTGCTGACAGTGGGCTGCCCTTCCTCCCTCAATCAACCTCCTCTTTGGTCTTACTCTCAGTGCTCTGTCCCAGTCACTATGGAGTGTGAGCCAACACACGCTCATCACTTTAGCACTGCTCTTCCCAGAATGGGGAAAAACCCTAAAACAGGAAATTCTTTGATCTTCACGAAAATCTCCCCAAGTTCTGCCCAGGCTGCTTCAACAGCATGTAATGAGCTCCTATCCTGAGCAATGAGTAGTCATGACGAAACCCCAAAATTGCACAGATAAATCATTGTCTCCTCTCATGATACTGAGAACAGTAATTATTCTGCCAAATTAACCTGCCTCCAAATCAAGCCTTTGGTCCTGCACTCTAGGAAGATTTAAGAGTATGAAATTGAAGTACCCTTAGTGCTCAGATGAGATCAAAAGCAGGAGTGGAAAGCTATCATGGAGAGCTATATGCCCCTCCCCTGCCCCTGTGTCAGCCAGGCAGACAGCTCCAGAGCTGGTGGTTGTCACACCAGCCTTCTAGAGATCTGTGAAATCTGAACAGATACAGCACCCTAAATGCTTGTCATTATGTACCAAAAAGAAACATTGCCATGCTGAGCTAATAGATGATCAGGTCTTCTTTAACCATGTGACCAAAGATCATCATGGACACTATAAATTGCTGCATAATTTCAACTCTGAAGAAAAATCTGAAGAGTTTTAAATACCATTTTTACTGGCTCTGACCCCCCCACACTCCACCTTGTATATTTCTCCTAGGAAACATTAGCATCACAGTGCCCAAGTCCCATCTTTTTCAGGTCCCTTGTATTCATTCACTGCCTTGCACCACCCTGTTGTAGGAGAAACATGGTCCAAGGTGAAACATCATCCTTGCTGCTGCAGAAGGTTTCCAGGTCACTAGCAGAGGATGGCAACTCAGAATTAGCAAGAACATCAAGATTGCCAGAAAATTAGCACGAGGCTCATAGCTAAACTGAGTTTTTGGTCTCTCAGAAGAAGCTAAGCAGCCATTTCATTATAGCAACACTTTGAACGCCCTTGCAGTGGCATAAGGAAAGCCAAAAAAGTATCAGTGCTCTTTTCAATAATGCCTTGAAAAGTATTTGTGATAAAGAAGAGGAAAGTGCCACACTTGGGGGTGGTTCCTGATATGAGACCCTTTAGGTTCTCAGGGAGCAGAAGGGGCAGGCTGCTCCACAAGGAAAAGCAAGAAAAGCTGGGCACTGCAGGACTACACCATCACCAACACAGACAGAGCACCTGAGCAAAGCCAGTACAGCAGTCACCTTACAACCACAAATCAAGTCCAAGGTCAGTCCAGGAAACCCAACAAGATTCATCAAAGCTGTGCTGCTCACTGCACAGCTCAAGCTCAGAGCAAGGCTGGGGCTAGAGGGCATGCCCAGGCCAAGGAGCAGCGAGGGTGAATGGGTGGGGGTTCCAGGTGAGGTGTGCAGGGCAATTGCAGCCCACCAGAGCAGTGGGGCTCGGCAGCAGCTCGCAATACTCAGTTTCCCATGTCAGGGCCATGAGTCAGCTTCCATGGCTGCTGCTCCAAGTTTTTTACCTAGCAACAAGACAGACGGATGGATGGGGGGGTGTTAGGAGAGATGTTGAAGCAAAATGAGATGAGAAAGACAGAAACTAAATTGTCAGGGAGATTAAGAGAAAGATGCGGTGCCTGAAGCTACTTGAGCTTCTAAAGGACAAAGTTCTTGGGTAGCAGAGTCCCTTCTGCACTTCAGCCTTCCTGGGAAAGCATGAACACCTCTCATGGGGTGAGGGACACATCCAGCCCCCTCTTGAGCCACACTGCAGGTCTGTGGGCTCCTGTGCTTTGATCTGCATGTCAAAAGCTCTGCACCAGCTCATCTATGACCAAAAGCTTTGTCATTTGCAGTGCATGAGCGTACCCTGATTCCGCTTCTCACCAGGCAGCACAAGTGCTCTGTCAAGGGGTAGCCACGAGGCAGTTCTCACCATGCCCACTGAGGAATGACAAGTGAGTGCTACCACAGCTGATTTTCAGCTGGTTGAACTGAAGCCATTGGGAGGGTTGGAAGGCATGATGCCAAGAGCTGCCCAGGGACGGACCCCATCCAGGGCCAGAGCCCTGTACCCTCTCCCAGGACACACCATGCTGCAGCCTTTCCTGTTGGTGGCAGCTGTAGGATCAGGGAGAATAGCCAGGCTGCTTCACCACCTCTTCCCAGAGGAGAGGGTGCTCTCAGAGACTTGAGGGTCAGCACTAGGGAAGGCTGTGCCTCCTCAAGCTCTAAAAAAAGGACTTTGTTCCCGCTCAGCAATTTTTTCCCATCTGGGCTAAATCCACTCTCAGAAAGAGATAGCTCTATCTCCAGGGAAACAGGCTCTCTGCGCTCACAGGGACTCAGCCAGCTCCCCCTCTCCCTTTGCTATGGGGTCACTCGGCAGCGAGGCTGAGGCACCATGGGGCATCGGGCTCATCGGGCCACCCCAGCTCTGGAGCACACGACGCCCCAAGGCAACATGTGCTGGTCTCTGTGCTGGAGCCACACAGCACCTTTGTGAGCTTGCCCAGCTCTGGAGAGCTCACACAGAAGTGATTACGGAGATTGACCGTGCTCAGAAGTCTCTTGTTACTGAGAGTGACTCGTGCAGTCTGCTTTGAATCTTCTTATTTGCCCAAAATAGCTTCATGTTCTCAGCACCAGTTTTCTTTGCAAAATCATTCACTGCCCTCCTTCCTGCCACAGAGAGCCAGACATGTCCTGCCCACCAAGAAGTCCTCCCCAGCTGCATTACACCATCCCTGTCCCCCCTCACAATCACCCTCTCCCCTTCTGGGCACTGCAAGTCTATGGGATGCTTTGGGCAAGCTGGGGAGCCAAAACAGCTCAGAGGGAGTCAGGGTGACGTGACAAGAGCAGAGCTCATTGCAGAGCCCTACAGGCTGCTTTTCCACTTAGCTCAGCCCAGTTATCACCTCCTCCCCATGCCTGCCCAATCTCTGGGCAAACAATTCATGTTATGGTGGAGGAAGGTTTCACCTAGCAGTTTTTGGTTTTCCTCTCTCTAGGGTCAACCCTCAAATCTCAGACCCAAGAAAATTACCCCAGCAGCTACATTTTGGGGATCTGAGAGGACTGTTCTGCACTAGCATCTGAGCTAGAAAGGAAACAAGTCCGCAAGGGTCTTTTGAGCTACAATCCCCCCACCCATGCATGGACATGATACCTCTCCTATGGGTACTGTCCCAGGTAACTCACCCTTTCCTGCTTTGGGGACCAATTTCCAAATCTATGACCACTGCTTCTATGCTCAGAAGCAGAGACAGCCAATGCACCCCACACTGTGCTGCAGAAGAGTTATACCCAGGTTTCCACACAGCCCTGCCATCAGGTCTGCCCTGCTGGGGCCCCACTCAAAGAGGAGCACACGTGGGCAGTGGACACGCTGCCTTCCTACCCCCCAGACTTCGGGGCAGAGCACAGTCCAGGAGCCCAGCCCTGACACAATGCCCACCCAGAGTTCGTTGCAGGATCTGTGCCTTATCTCGCCTCAGCATCTGAAACCAGACTTTGGCTAAGTCCTACATGCTGCTATTTAAAGTAAGCCAATTTGTATTCATTCTGCTCACTACATTCACCAGTTGTTCTGAATTGTGTTTGAAGCTGAAGGGAAGAGGAAATGTACAACAAGAAAAAATTATACACTGGTAAATTTTGTGCTAATCCCTTCTCCTCCCATTATCGCTTCCCCTTTTTTTTTGGGTTTCTTTTTGTTTTCTGTGTTTTATGTATTATTAGCTTTAGCATAATTTTGACTCAGAAAATACGTAGCTGATAGGATGGACTAATTACACTACCTAGAAGAATTAATTACACCATCTGTGACTGACAGTGGAGCCTGACTTGTTGCTTCCTGGTAGATGGAGCTATACCACCAGCTGCCCCGAATATTTCCCTGTAGAAAGCAAAAGAGGAATTACTGTCGGAAGCATGGTTTAAAAGCCATTACTTCTCTTTTTGAGCTATTTAACGTCATTGGGTGACCTAGCCTGGCTGGCCGAGTCAGGGATGAGGCTCATTTGCCTTCCCTTGTGATCCTTCTACCAATATTTCTACACATATCCTGGCCCTCTGTCACTAGCAATTAGGAGGCTCAGTCAATCCTAAGAGCTAAAATGGGCCAGGGCCCATTTTACAAGGCAAGAGGCACTGTGTGGTTCATGTCCCTAGAGCTACCCTCCTCTTCTACCTCCTCACATCTCCTGGAACCACCTCTCTGGACTAAGCCATCCATGAGCTGGAGCCAGGCTTTGTCTGCAAGTTGGCACAGCCTAAATATGTTCTGGGGGTTGCACTAACAGTGTGATGGTCAGGATCATCACAGGACATCCAATGGCCTGACTCTGCCCAGTGTTCTCAAAGAGACTCCCAAGGTCAGCATTTGCTGCTGTTCACCAACCGTGGGTGGCATGGGAGGGCAGGCCATTCCCTCAGCACTCACTGTGCATGGAAAAGAAGCCACCACACCTCAGGGGAAGCAGGGACCTGGAGGCAGTGAGATTTTGCCTTCCTGGAAAGACTGAATCTCTTACATGTTCACCCACAGAGTCCCATCTACCTGCTGCTGCCCTGCTGTCTGCAATGGACTCTGGCTGCAGCCATGAAAGGACTGTGGCAACTGTGGTGTCTGCAGCCAGCTGAGGATCTGTCCTGGTTTATATTGGCTGGCTGGCAATGGGCCTGCTGAAGATTGCCATGGCTGAATGTGGGTGATGGCAGATCTGTGCAGATGCACAGGCTTGAATGTGTGTTTTCAGCTAAGGGAGAGGAGTTGTGCCCACACGGGTCAGGAAATTTTAAGTAGTCATGCTTTAAGGTAGCTGTTCCTGCCCTCTTTGCCTCCAGCTCTGCTGCAGTTCTTTTCCTCCCACGTGTCTTTTAAGCCCACTCAATTTACACAGGGTAAGCTGCAGTTATGTTAGAGCAAACCTCTTGCTTGCATAAACACATTCCTAAGCAAAATTCAGCATACAACTGTACGTATACCCCCTTGCTATTGTTTAGCAGGAACACATTACGTGGACAAAACACTTCACTCTCCAGCCCTTGATCCCTATTTTTAACTAGGGTTCTGGTTTCTCTCAGTGCTGAACAACTTAGTGCAATGATCCTTAGCCTGAGAAACCTGAATTATTCTCTAGATAATCAAGGAAGAGCTCCAGAGATCCACTGGGACCTTATGTTTGCTTGACTCAGTTTCTGCCCTGGGTCTTGAACAGCATCCAAACCATATATGGGTCAAGCCTCTAGGAAACACACACTAGCAGGACACAGACAGATCCTGGGGAATTCCTAGGCACCCACAGGGGAGGTGAGCTTTATTTTGGAACTGATATTGGGAAAGGTCTGTGATGGCAACGAAGGACTGTCAGTGCACAAAGATGCTCCAGCCTTAACCTGTAGGCAGGGTGTTGAGAAAAGCCCACAAATCTCTGAAGGGCTTTTTTTAACATCATGAAACTCCTTGGTGGGTGCTGAAATACCAAGGTACTAGTCCTGCACTGCCAGAGCAAGGACTCATGTCTGGCTTATAACAAATATTTGCATAGATGCATTTCACATGGGACAAACTTCTTGAAATCCTTCTCTTCTGTAAAGTAAAGGAACTACAAAATTTGGTGGTTTTTCTTTCTTCCTCCCCAGGTAATCCTTGTGCTCATTCTCATTGAATGAAATTCTCCACCTCCAACTTGGGAGTGCTTTTCTTTGCAGCCTATGGCCGCTCCCAACTCCAAGGACACGCCACCAGTTTCCCTTGGAATGACTATTTCCTGCATCTTGCCAAGTTCTGTATATGTGGGTGAAGGGTGGAAGAAGAGCAAGCTAGAGTAGAGCTGGAGAGCAGAAAGGAGAGGTGGCACAATAAGCCAGAGAGGGTCTAAGGAAAGGGTGTCTATATGAAGTAAAAGGACGTCTGATTAAGGGGAACAGTCACTGGGGAACAACAGGAAAAATCTGGGGAACAACAGCAATGCAATGAGTGAGCAAAATGAGAGAGAAAAAGAGGAGCAGATGCACAGAGAAATGACAGGGAGACTCCAGTCTGCTGTTTGCAATTCTGGAAATAGTGATGGGGTGAAGGATTTGGACCTGATACAGGATATTCAGGCACACATTTTTCAAGAAGCTGTTCCTGCATTTTCAGCTGGGTATTTCTGTGACCTTGAAATGTCACTTTATTTCTTTATACCTTCGCTTACTTACCTGTCATTTAGAGGTAGTGATAATATTTCAATCACAAGAGCATGGGTATACTTAAGCAAAAAGCTTCAAGATCATGGGTGAGACTGCAAGGTATTGTCACGCTTAGTCAGATTTCACACATGAGCAGGCATACTCAAATGACCTCGTATATTGATAATGACATGTATGTAGATTCAAATATATCACAAGGATATGTATGCCTTATTTATTTAGGCCAAGCTGACATTTCATGGTTGCCTAGTTACCAGAGAACAATAATGAGAATCTGCTTAGTATATATTGCATGATGAAGGGAAGGGCGAGGGCAGATGGGCATCACGTCAGACACAACCACGTGCCAGGTAGGTTAGCCCTTTTCATGGGAAACACAGAGAAAGGCAAAAGAGATCAGAGCTGAAAGGAATTCACACGGGGAAGCAATAAGCTGAGGCACGAGGTACGTGTGGTTCTCGGAATTCCCACAGCACATCTGTGAGCATGAATCAAAGCTCAGGTCACTGGAAGCTGTGAAATGTTCATTACTTTCATGACATATTCCAGGTCTCAATTAAACAGACATTGGGAACATCATAAGTGGTTGCAAAATCTGCCTTTACTTACACCAGACCTCTAGACCTCACCAGACCTCATTCACACCAGTACTCGTACCCTTTCTTCAAATTAAATGCCTTTGCTAACTGTAAGGAAGAAGGAGGCTTTGCTGAACAAAAAAAAAAAGCACAAAAAAGTGCATTTTCGCCTTCCAACTGCATTAATTTTCTCCAAGATTTGCCTCCACCCCAGCTCCCAACCATTTCAAAATTTGCTTGGCCTGATTTTGTAAACTCATGGAGGAGCCTTAAGGTTCAGAAACTCATCTGACTGTTTCATTTCATGCTAATGGTAGTCTGTGTAAATTTTTTGATGGAAAAAATCTTTCTCAGATTGACATCTTGTGTTGCCAGATCTCATACAAGCCCAGAAAGCTTAATGAGGGAGCTTGAATTCATCCCAGGACACTCTGAGAGTGGTTTATGGTTCAACATTCCCTTTAGAGTAGAGATTCTGGAGCTCAACCTTCCCTGAAGGCAATTCTAATAGCAGACAAAGAGGTTAAAGCAAAATTTAAGATATAGTGTATTTGCCACTATCCATATATTAAAAATAGAATTGCTAGGCTTAGAGACAAAAAAAAACCAGGCTTTTGCTGTAGTTAAGCTGCCAGAAGTTCACTCTCTGCATCATCCAGCTTAAAAGATTCTAGAACACAGTCCTTGTACTAAGGATCCGAATCTCAGGCAAGACCCTTGTCCTGGGTGTTTCTCAGACACATACTGCATATGTTACTTACCTTAAATACATAGCTCCCTCACAAAGTTCTACTGAGAGTTAAGGCTTCTTTCCATACTCCTCAATCTCCAAGAACTCCCTATGACTCATAACATTAATATTTAATCAAGCTATGTTAACATTTCTTCCAAATGATTATTGACTGTCCTAACTTTAGAGATGCTGTTGTTGTCCCTTGATCATATCTAGGAACAACTCCTGACAAGATAGTTAAAAAAACCTCTTTGCTGGTGAAGTTAAATACCAATGTTTAACTTGGCTCCAAACAAGCCATTTTAATGCTCCTAAAGAAATATTGCTAAGACTGTCAAAGCATATGTCTGGTACTGGACCCAAAGGACCACCCAGTCCAGTGCTCTGAATACAGCAAGAACCAGAAAAGGCTTAGGAAAAGACAGAGCAAATATACAGTGATCCTTCTCACACTGTATTCTCCCAGCAGCCAGATATCTGTGCCTGAGAGTTTCCTGAGCCAAAGATCACATCTGCATCAATGAATTTAGTAGATCTTAATGGCCTTTTTTTTTTCCATAAATGTGTCAAGATGCTTTTAGAACTATTTATAATTTTGCCCTTCACACCATCCAGTGAATTCCACAATTTATGCATGCACCAGATGAAAAAAAGTGCCTCTTTTTGATTTTGACTGATAAATTTACTGGGGATTCCTACTCTTCATATTAAGAGAAAACAGTAATTTCCTACCCATCTCTGTGGTCCTCCTAGACCCCTGTCATGCCCTACTCAGACATCTCTTTTCCAGACTGAAAGTCCTAACACCCTACCAAACAGAAGGAAGGGTTCGAATCCCACTGCCTTATGAACTGAGATACTGAAAAGCATGCAGAAGTGTAGAAAATTTTATATATATATATATATATATATATAGTATGAAGTAGATATACATTATACAGACATACTAATGAGATTAGTACGTGCAGTCCACTGCAGGCTCTTGATGAAGATGGGACAGAATGGCAAATCAACCTTGGGGAGAACAGTGCTTGGGACAAATCATGCTTGCCCACTATGGAAGGATGTTGTTACATCAGAGCAGTAAAAGCAAACATTTTTTCATTATTCAAACCAGTTTCAGCTCAAATAAAGTGATCCCAGAATCAGCTGTGCTGCCACAGACATCAGATATCTGCTGTATTTCTATACAGCCTGTTATACATAAGACTGGAACCCACTCAGCGAAAATGGCTCGGGTTGCCTAAAATCTGATCTAAATTACAGCTCCAGCAAATTTTAGATCAAACTTAACTGAGAAAGTTTTTAAACTGCCTTGAATTTTGGAGGTGTATTCTCCAGGTCTGGAGTTCGGGTTTTTTTCTGTACTCATATACTCAGCTAAATACAAAATATTACTTTTTAATCCCCTCTGCAGGACAAAAGTTGCCTTACCAACCAGCCTTTTGGGCTGTGCCATAAATCATGCTGAAAGCCAAGTACACAACATACAGGAACACAAGAAACTACAAAAGAAAGTCAAAGACCTGAAAATGTCCACTGGCAAATTACAACTGAACTTTACTTCCTAGCCTATACCCTCAAAGGTTGTGGCAACTAAAGCTTGTGGGATATTGAAGTGACCCTTGACTATTACTGTCTACCTCCTTAGCAAGGCTTATTTACTTCATGTTCATCATGCAATCTGAAATCATCCAATAATAACTATTCTAAATAAGTCAACCACATCTTCATATTTAATGTATATACTGTAGCTAAATAAAACCACTTTTGAGGGGTAAATAATTGCAGAGGAAGAGAAAAATTCAAGAGCGTAGGCTATGAAGATGCACTTTCAGCTGAAATTTTTTAACAAGCAATTAGTTGAGGCAGAAAAGCAGGAAAGCTGTTCTTATATGGCTAAATCAACACTAGAGGAGGGTTTCACACTAACTGTGGTAGATAAATAGAAAAAAGCAAGGTGGTACATCAGGGGAGGGGTCGGTAGGTGGTTATGGTCTAAAAGATATAGCAGACAAGGGCAAGGAACCTGAACCATGAAGTTGCCTCAGGCTGAGTCTAGGGGCAAGTCCTTTAAATTACTCTGTTGAACAGCTTTTGCATTTGTGGTGGGAGGATAGAACTTACAAATGGGGTATTGAAAGGATTAATGGAGTGAAGACATTTAGGAATGTAAGTGCAGTACAACCAGTCTCAAAGAGTGAAAAATCCCAGGAGCTGGACTCCAGAAAAGTCACTACAAGGTCTCCATATTTTTCCCTCTGGAAAAGCTGCTGTGTTTGAACAGTCTTTGGAGCACTCGATTCCCAGCTCCCCAGCATGTAACATTCACAGAGTCACCAGCATTCCCAAAAGCAGATGGTGACTTTGGATCACCTCTGGAGTGACTCTGGCCACTTAGAGATGCAGAAAATCCAGCTCCTCCCCACAAGTGTCAGTAATTCCCTCTGTTCCACACACCTCCTCATCTGCAAGACCAGCAGTGAATTATTAACTTCTCAGCCCCACCTCTCCTGATGTTGTCCCACTCACAGGAGTTACTTTCTACTTCTCCCCCTTATTCCTTGGCCCACCTCTACTGAGATTCCTCTTTGCCCTACCCCTGCCACTGCCTACCACATAGGCTGCAGTGAATTAAGGTGGAACAGAACAGGGTGAACTACACAACCTCAGCAGCATTCAAGACTTACTGATTCTTTCTTGCCTAGGGGAGAGAAGGGTTTGGAATCTCACTTTTTCCCTTTTCCACACCTACAATGCTAAAAGTGAGTGGAGTAAAATGAAGTCAACCCATTTTACCCCAAGGTGACAAGGGAGGAGCACTGCACAGAATATCTGTTCCCTCTACCCTCTGCCCACAGGAGGTCCGCTGTCCTTCCTCCCAGTTTAAAAACAGTTTTCCAGTCTTTTTCAGAATCCACCGAAAAACAGTAGCCACCACCTCAACATAACTAGGATCATGGCTGAAAGCTATGAACTGTCCTCTGGAATATAGTGTGAGGTGGTAAGAGGACCTTTTTCAACCAGACCAGCCAGGTGGGCAGGCTAGGCAAGGCCAGAAAAGGGTGTGAAATAATGAAACAATGCAAAAATCACCTCCTGAATCACATGAGAATTGCTCCATTGGAGAGAAGAGGAGAGCAAACCTGGAGAAAGATGTAGCAAAGAACAAAGAGGATCTGAATTTAAAAAGTAAGGGTTTTTCTGGAAGTACAATTGAGATAATTGGTATGTGCAGGTTACACACATTATCATACATGTAATGACACCACCCTGGGGTTTGTTGCCACAGAAATAGCCCAGCCTGGATTTGGCCAGCATGAGGAAGGAGGAAACAAAGCAGGAACTGTGTTGGTGGCTCTGCAGACAGCGCTGTGTCACAAGAGACAGCTCTGGATGAGCACGTCCCTGTAAGACTATATCTGAGGATGCTGTCTGCCAGATGGCCCCAAATTCTTCCCAAGGCTTTGGAGTTTGTCATGATTTCATCCATTTTTAGGACTATGAAGCCCTGCCTCATGCAAAATGAGGCTTTGCCTGTTTTAAGCAGTGGTGAGGCAGTGTCTCTGAGAGCTCTCAGCATGGGAGACTGATGTTTCTATCCAGCATGTGCAGGTAACTCTGCTCATACCAAGGGCAGCTACCACATACACTCATTTCAAGTGGGGATGAAGCATGTTTCCCCAGGCAGTAAGAAATATGCCCTGTGGAGGGGCAGGCTGGGTCAGGAAAATGGTCAGTTCAGGAAAAGACTAGGAAGCAGTGGTTTGTAAAGCCAGAGTGGTCTAGGACCATGTCTGATCTCAGAGGACACCACCAAAGCAATATGATGTGCAAGGGGCCAGAACTGATAAAAAGGAAGAAGAAAGAGGAGAAGATCAAGTAGAAATAGGAGGATGTTGAGAGGTAGAAAAAACTAGCAGATGAGATGGAAAATGCAAGCTGGATAAACGCTATTCTATCCCCCTCCTTACTGAGCAAAAGCACTTTGAAAGTAAGTCATTATTATTATTACGAACATAAAGAAATAATCCCACTTTTGCTCTATCATCTGTCCGTTTGGTTGAGAAATGTCAGATGCTTAGGGATGGGAGGAGGAAAGGTTGACATCAGACAACATCCATTTGTAAAATTGTATCTGCCAGTTTCCCAGCAGCTTCGATCTCCAGTTAATATCAGGAGTGAATGTGAAAGGTTAGACAGAGGGGAGCTGGGGGTGGAGGAATGATGATTTTCAGTTCTCCCCAGCAACTCTTGGCATGAAAGCCAGCACTTGATAACGAATTGACTCAGTCACTAACTCACATAGGCTCCCTCTCTAGTAATGGACTCCAGTCTCATTAGCAAATACAATTGACAGTAAAAATAAACACACTTGCACCCTCCCCCTCGTGTGCTGCTGACAGAGCCTTGATTGACAGATCTCACAAGTACATCAATGAAAGGAGAGGACAGTTGCTGTTATCAGCCAGCTTGAACATGGAATGGGGCTAATAATAATATCTCACTTTTGCACAGCTTCTCTCTGTCACGATCCAAAGCACCATAGAAAACAGACCAGTCTAGCAAGCTCCAAATGGTTTGCAGTAAGTAATTTTGAGAAGGAACTTCTCTGTTCAGTTGCTCAAAGGAGCCATATTTTAAATTTATTAATTTTCTCCTAGCACTGACAGTGAACAATACCCAGAGTTAACAGCCTAGAAAAGAGAACAACAAAAAGCAGCCAGGTTTTGTTTTGTTTGCAAAATAAACAAATCTCAAACAGTTCCTTTGGTTCTGAAGCACGACTGCACATACCTGTGCCTCATCCTAGTGATGAAGTATTCTGGCAAGCCTCAGGAAAAATTTTCAAATATGTTATGCCTGAGTTATCTGAGAATGAAAGGAGGAGAGGTGGAAGAAAGTATCTTTACAGCCTTTAAACAAATAATTAATCAGATCTTTTTGCACTACTGAAGTGAAAGTAGTTGAGATTACACTTCGGTGAGAAATTGTCATTACACCAGATCATAATGAAGAAAAAAATATTCATCCTTTCAGAAGTGTGTCTAGGCATTAGCAATGTACACATGCAGTAACACAACAACATTATGCACAGAACATGCCTAGCAGTCTGCAATGGCAGATGCAGTTTTATACAGAAGCAAACACTTCCCATCAGAGATTATACATTGCAAAAATGCCAGCAAGGAGCCATTATGCACATACTCCACAGGCTATGTCTGAAGGCACTATTTAGAACAAGAGCCATATGCAAGTCTCCCAGCACGCAGTGCTCAGTATGCATTATCCCACTTCACACTACTCACTGCACAGATCCTCCTGCCTGAACTGTCAGCTGCAATCTCACCAAAAAGGGCAAGAGAGTTGAACCCATTCCCCTCATGCTTAATATCATGGAGTCTGGAGTGCAGTTTCACTCCTTGGTGAGAAGGTTTCTAACAAGGCCCTGCATTTTCCACAGCAACAGAATTTTCTATGGAATACATTTTATCTCCTCTTAAACTGCAGGACTGCATTCTTCAGGTAATGGCATTCTACTCTAAGATTGTAAAGAAACCTTAAAATACCAAACAGATGTAATCTCATGCCATGCTGCCCTCCTGAATCCACAATCAGTATGGAAGTACCCTTTTCCATCTTCCTCCAGGGAGGTCTTAAGCCTGAGCTAGCTCTGTGGCTCTTCAACATGTGTGAGAAAGGCATAAAATCTTCCCTTTCCCTTACTGGCATCTAATGCTAATTAAAACAAAATTATTAGCTCTATTATGTTCCCTTTAATAGAGAAAACAGAAGAACAAACCAGGGGTTTCTTAGACACAGTACAGACAGTGGCTGATTTACCAAACCCCAAGCTACCATTGCTTCTCTCATTGCTTCCCCCATTGCTGGTTCAGCAGTGAACAGCAACCAGTACAAAAACTCATTTCACATTGAAAAGAGAGATGCAGTGCAAAGCATTATAATTTTATATGTAAATACTTCTTCATTTTTTAAAGAATTCTTCTACAAATTGTACATGCTATGCAAAGTAAGGAGTTTTCCAGCAGCACTAACACCCAGTCACTGAGTCTTTAGTTTTGTTCCTAGCAGCTGGATGGCAAGGCCATCTCAGACCTGGTTCCTCCAAATAATCCAGCCTGGCTGGTTCTTGCCCAGTCACTTCCTATCTCTTCTGCTTACCCAGCACACTCCAGCTACCCCCATATGTTTTTCCCAGCAATGCTTCTATACAGTAATCTGCAGACATCAGCTTGTGGACTTGAAGGTAAGGGCATCAAACTCAGCTCAGATAAACTGGCAGTAATGAGTAGTATTAGGGACTGGAGGTTGCCAAAATCTCAATCCCTTAGAGGCTGAAGATAGGACTTTCTTCATAGATGAAGGTTCTGAGGAAGCAGACAAAAAGTGAAAGGGTTTCTTTAGGAATGTGGAAGAAGAGGCACCTCTGAGTCCAAACCATCAAGAACACACCTATTCTTCCTGAATGCTTTGACGTAGAGATGGAAAGCCATCATTTTTCGTTCCCAGGCTAACCATGACACCATGTTTTGCACAAAAAGCCATCTGTTGTTGATGCTCAGTGTGCTCGACAGTTCTCTATTCCCCTCCACCACAAGCTGTTGCTGTGGGGTTCAGCTCTTCTCCTCTCAAATCTCATTTGCTTGCTGCAGCCAACAAGCTGCAGCTGTGAATGACTCCTCAAGAGAACAGAAGACATGCAGTTTCTCATCTTGCTCATGGAAGAATTTGCTTTGTAACCTTTACCTTTTTTCTTCTAGCATACAGGAATTCCTCTGTGTACAAACATCCCTTTACTTTTGTACCCAATTGCCCCAGATTCTTGCTCCTCCTACTTCCTTGCACTGCATTCAGCATATCCTGCCTCCTGGGCCAGACCCCTCTGATAACATCAGGTGAGTAGAACAGGAGAAGTTGTCTAATAGAACATTTTGTTTGTTTTAAATCTATATTTATCATGCCAGTGTGCAACAGAGAAGATTTAATTAGCCAGTGAAGCTCGCCTTTGGTATGTTTTCATGAATACAGTAAGAGTTTTGATCCATGACTTCAGGCTAGTACCACAAACAAAGAAAACATACCATGAAATTAAGAAACATTATCATATACAAGAGAAGACACTTGGCTGCTGTTACACATTTCACTGAGAAATAGGCCACCACCAAACCTGGATCAAGCTGCCTAAATCTGGGGATATATTTTAATTCAGATCAAATTTTTGCACTGCACTCTCTGTTAAATGCTGGAAAGCAGCTAATTGCACGTGAGCTGCTGCACAGGACCCTGGGCAAAAATGAAGAGAGAGAAGAAAGCATGGCAACTAAATAAATGACACTGATGTGACACATTAACAAAACCCCAGGGTTGTTTTGCATTATTTTGACAGCAAGGGCTCCAAAAAGACTGCTGTGCCAAGCAGGACAACACCAGAACACAGCATGACCCTGCCCATATTTCTGCCGTGCTCCCTTTATGGGTCTGCCCAGATCTGAAGCGGACTCACCCAGCAGCACTAGTGCTCACACAGCTCTTTAGAGCATAGGTAGGTCCTGCTGGTGTCAATGATGTGGTACAGACAAGTAATACTAAGAGTCAGCCTCAAGAGTCAAAGCTGACCTCTTCTAAGCAGCTGCAGAGTGGCATCCTTGGGATATCCAGGCCACTTCTCAGTGAAGGAGGTGCTCAGGTCTTCCTAGGCATACCTTTGACCCAGTTCTATCTCCATCACACATGTCTTGCCTGGCCTTCTCTGATGAGCAGAAGTTAAATAATACATTTGACTTTGCAGGTATGTCATAAAGATTCATTATTTAACATTTACACTTCCCTGTATGTACTGCTGTGGGATGCCATTTATTATCTTCCAGTCCTCCATTCATGTTCAGAGGAGAAATCAAACACAAACCCCCTATTTCAGACTACCCAGAGGAAAACTATCCAGCCCAAATTTCTAGAAACTGCTTTCAATTTTATCTACCATGATTTCTAGATAATAGACCTTTTCTCCCAAGTTTCAGAAATGCTGGTAACATGCAACCTGAAGGAGCAGCACTACATCAGCAAGCTTTATCGGGCATGGTTCTGCTGGCAAATTCCTTACAGCCTTCCTGTGCTTGCAGCACCCATTAATGCATGACTGTCTTTCCCATTACCACTTCCACATAGCACAGAGTGAGAAAGAAAATAGCACCTGCCAGCAGACACCTGGGGTTTGCATCCAGGTGTGAGCAGCTGGGGCTCTTCCACGTGACTCGGGTTATGAGGAAGCGACATTTGGAGCATACGGATGAGGAGCAGTGTGGGAAGGTCTTACCAAAACTGGCTCTGTCACTTCAGGGCTGAAGAGAAGATTTCATTCTCCAAGAGCTGCCAATCTAGTACTTTTCTGCTAGTGATAATATTTCCTAAGTTTATTTTTAAACTTAGTGAAGTATGTGCTACCTAACAATGTATGTCTCTTCAGTCTCGGGAAAAAAAAAAAAGAAAAAACTACTGAATATCAAGCACTCCAAACTCAAATCAGGTGTAGCCAAATTATAGCTTAATATGTTTCAGGTACTCCATTTAGAGCTTCTGATCTTTCAAGGAAATAGGTTTTCCCCACTGAGAAATGTATATGCAGTGAAATTAAAGCAACTTCAGCCCCATGTGAACCAAAAGTAGGTTGGGCATCTATTTTAAATAATCACCCAAATGTTAATTTTTCATGATGGGAGGAAGACCTGGGAAGAAAGGAATATTCTCTTCTTCTAACCCATATGTTCACCTCAAAACTACTGTCTTTGCCACTCAAGCCTGGGGTGTAATACAGCATAAAACCCAGGGCACAAGTGGCCTGGAGAGTCCTCTTTGAATATTTGGGGCACCAACCAAGTGCTATCTAGCATGAGAGGAAAACAAGATGCCAGGGTGAGGGGGGAAAATCCCGGCGTATGTACAAGCCTTGAAGCTCAGAGTCTTCTTCCATCTGAAGTCCATCCTCCCTCTCCCCTTCCTCACTTGGGAGGCAGATCCTGAGGGAACGCTGGCATCGCCGCTGGCCACAGGGGCAGGGAGCTGTGTGTCAGCTGGTGTGGGACTTCTCCTGCCACCCCACATTGGCCCTCCATGAATAAGAGGGAAAAATAAATCCACAGGCAAAGAAGGAAGGCAAGTGCTGCTAAGTGGCTCATTGGTTTCTATGGCAACTGGCTCCGCTCTACTCCAGCTGCTTACCCCACAGTCCCTCTGTCACCCTATTTTTAGCTGAGAAATCAAAAAAAAAGGAAAAGTGGTGGAGGTTTGGGGAGGAGAGAGTTGGGAGACCTTCTTGGGTTTTGCAGAGAGAAGGTTAATACAGATGCAGCCTCGTCTTGTTTTTAATCACAAGTTAAATCCTCTGTGTGGAGGCTTCCTCTGGGATTGCTCAGACTTGATGCACCGTCAGATCCCACATTTGCCACCACCATGAAGCAGCATGCTAGAGAGGCAGCTCAGCCATCCCCTCCTCAGCATGAGAAGCAGCTAGGCCGTGAATTTGCCCTAGGCATTGACACCAAAAAGCACAAGAAGAATCTTCTACTAGGGAAAAAACTCCCCTCCCACAACCCAACACAATGAAGTGATGGAAGTCAGAGCTATTTTAATAGCTCTTTGGTCTGAAAAGTTATTTCCTTTTTTAAAAAAAAAATGCTGAATCTGTCAGTGATCCCTCTGTCCTGCATGGTGCAAGAAAATCCTCACAATGAATGCAACATGTTTTGCTCAAATATCTCATTAAGGGAAGAGCCAGAACCACATTCACCTGGGCTGTACCAAGACTAAACTTTAGTTTAGATTTTAACTTTAGATTTTGGTGTTGAAGACTTTGGTTGTTGAGCTTCTTTATCTGGTGGTAAATCCAGCAGATCTTGTAGCCTGCAGTTTCAGTAAGCAGAGGAGTGTGTGTTAACTAAAGTATGGATCCCTTGGCCTCTTCTGACTGACTACAGAATCACCAAATCAAAGAATATGCTGAGTTGGAAGGGACCCACAAGGATCATCAAATCCAACTCCTGGCCCTGCACAGGGCCATCCCCAAGAATCACATCACGTGCCTGAGAGCATTGCCCAAAAGCTTCTTGAGCTCTGTTGGGCTGGTGCTGTGACTACTTCCCTGGGGAGCCTGTTCCAGTGCCCAAACACCCTCTGGGTGAAAAGCCTTTCCCCGATATCCATCCTAAACTTTCCCTGACACAATTTCAGGCCATTCCCTGGGGTTCTGCCACTGGTCACTATCTGCCTTTCTGAAATGAATGTGCCCAAACACTCTGAGATACAGCTATTCTGACAGATACTTCTAGCTTCATTCCCCTCCTTCTCCCTAGAAATTCCAGAAGTTTTATAACGAAATGTTGCAACTATCCTCCAAATAATGATGCTTAAATTCCAAAGAAGGCAGATTGACGCCATAAACATCTATATTCACTTTTTCCATTTCAACTGCCATGACATTTGATGCTTACATCCAAGCTGTTCCTCCTAACAGGACTGTGGAAGTCTACCTTGGCACCACACGTTTTCAGTTGCTGCCACAAGAAGGGATATTGATCTGTGTATCTCTGCTCACACAGCAAGGCTTTCCATTTTGGAGCTGTGATATTGTCGTACTAAGAGGACAAGGAAAAGATCAATGATTTCTAACAATGATCACTTTTAAGAGGAAGAGCATTGGTAAAATGACTTACTAGTCCAAGTATCGCATTTGCAGTGTCTGCAATAAGTTCTGTATCCTGGCAGGCATTCACTCTCTTTCTTTTGATAAAAGCAGCACACTGGGAGAGAATCACCCACTTTAGAAATGTTACTGACTATGGCACGTGATGGTATATACTTTATACAGAGTAGGTTGCAGCCTTACAAAACTCTGTAAGAAGTGCCAGGGCCCTAGGAAGGCTGGGGGCTCCACAGGGACGTCCCTATAACCCAGCTGAGAAGCAGAGCACCTGGGAGGCACCAGGGGCAACCCCATCCCATGGCATCAGGTACCTCTCTGGAGCAGCAGGGCCATGGCTGGGCAGGGCAGAGCTGTGGGGAGCTGGAAAGCATCCCTACTGCAGCATCATTGGGACAGAGGCTGATGGCTCTGGGGGCCTGAGGGCCTGGGGCCTGGGCAGAGTGGAAGAAGCCCCAAGAAATGCTGGGCAGGGACAATCAGAGTTGTTGGTGTCCCCTTGAGAGCCCTTGAGAAGAAGTTGTACAAGGCAGCTCAAGAAACATTTCAGTTCCTAGCAATTTGGAAACTGGCTTACTCCATAAAGCGACTGGGATTTTTTACTTCCAGTGGTGGCCTCCAGAACATACAGTGGCAACACACCTCATGGTTTAATCACCACTGTGTGAAGTAGCCAGGTGCTGTATTTGCCAGTTTTCCTCCAAATGGCCCTTTGTTAGTTTCTGGAAAGACACGAAGAGAAGGTGTTCCCAACAAGACCTCTTCTGATACACGTTACTTCAAACATTTTGATCAAGTCCCTTCTGAAGGAATTTCATTTCTTGAAGCCACTACCAAGCTCATCCTCCCAGGGAACCTTGTAAAATGCATTATCAAAATCTTCTCTGGCACAAAACAACACATACACCCTATAACCCTCCTGCACCTCTGCACAGTCTGGGGGACTGTCAGGATGAAAACACACACAAGAAAGCAGAGAGGACTCAGGACTACAAATCTTTGTCTGACAGCCTTGGAAAATGAGAGGCCCCTGAGAACAAGATAAGGACAGAAGGAAAGGTACAGAATACTCAAGCACACAATCAGGATTCTTCTGCCAGGACTTTTGTTGAAGGGGACCTCTGGCCAGCCCAAAAGAGATGCACAGGGGAAGAGATCCTTTGCAGTGAGGGGCACTGAAGGCAGAAGCAGAGGTGACCTGAAGGAAAGCAGAAAAGCATGTTTTACAAGGCCTTCAGTTGCTCCTTGGAAGAGAGACAGAGAGAAAATGCATGCCAGTAAGCACACATGCACTCACAGGATGGACAGCAGCCTCTGCTGGGTGGTGATGGATAACCTCACATCCTGAGCAATGAATGAAAGGGTGAGTGTCTCCTTTTAAAAGGGGTAGGCAAGGATGGAAGTGAAAATAATCAAGTGTGCATCTGCACTTGACTCTGCAGGTTCGGTAGAGAGGTGGAAGCTCTTTGACTGCCAGACAAGTGGCTTTACTGAGAAACTGTGTCCCATTTGCAAAATTGGAGGCTATGATCCTGACCTTCCTTGTAGAGCATTTTCATAACGACAGATGGAAATAACCAGCCCTAGGTGGTGATTCTGATCATCATTTTTTCTGCTTTCTGACAAGAGGAGTGTACAAGCACTTTGAGATGAAATGTGTCTGCACATTTGATATTAATTTATGGAAAGTACTCATGTGCAGTCCTGACATTTGTTTTCCACACATAATAGCAACAGGAAACTAAAGCCTTTGAATGTTTGTAAGAAATGAGCACACATGCAAACAATGCTGACAGAAGATGATTTTCTTTAAAACCTGACTATTTTCACTTCTTTTGCATTTCTCATTTGTCCTTATTCAGCACATTTTAACCTGCAAATGTTATCCTCAAAGGTCATAGGAAACTCAGATTGTCAAATAAAGCTGAGGCACTGCAAAGATTGTACTTGGTAACACAGACTGAAACTGACAGAGATATATGTAGAAAAATCTTACAGAGGTCTGACCATAGTGGGAAGTATGACAAAAGAATCCTCCACTCATCAATGGGGACCCTCAGCCCTATCCACCATAAACTAGAAGACCCAAGTTAAAAAGGAAAAGCCATATTAATTATCAAACCTTAATTGGCTCCATGAACAGTCTCTCATATCTGTAATTCCAGATCGTCCATGGAAGCAGGGTTACACAAAACACTTCAGTCAGCCTAAAACTCAGTACTGACTCTTTCACTGAACTGCCAGCACTGTCCACAAACACATGTAGAGCAGCTACAACTCTTCCTTGCTCTGCAGAGCACTTGGATAAATCCCTCCTTAGAGTGGTCCTCAGGATGACTGAGCTACAAAGCTGGTGGGTGCCAGTGACCACTCCAACACCTGCTGTCTCACTAATGATCTCAAATCCCTTGTCCTCACAGGGAAGCAAGACACATTAAAAATACAGAGAGAGAAGACTCTCTCCTGGAGAGGGAAATAAGCTTTTTGGAGTGTCCCATCCAGCAGTTCAGGGGAGTACTAAAGAGAAGAAAGGTGAAAATCAGACAAACAGCTTTTGCTCCTTTTTTGTAAGAACTGCTAAGCTATTTTGCATTAAAGAGATGTTCCTTTGTTAAGGGTAACCCCACAGCTGTCGGATCTCTTTTAGCAATGTCATATATGGATGTTCATCATCTGTTGTGTTAGACTTTGTCCGAGCTCAGTCTCCTTGATATCAAGCAAGAGTGACTTGTAGGTCCTAGTCCAGGTGTTGTGCCATTTGCGTGCTTTGCATTCTGGGCACAGAAACAGAGGAACTGAATCTTGAGGCTCTTTGTTTTCTCATCAGTTGTTTTAATGAAGCAGAATAATTCCATTACTCTATAGAGAGGGAGCAGGCAGTCTGTCTTGTCCTTCTGAGGTCTGTTTGCTGGTTCATAATTTGCAGTGGTGATCTTGAAAAAGCTGGCATAGTTTACAACCAGGCACTCCTCAGAAAGGAGATATATCACTGAGAATTACTTGCTTATCAGGTCACTCTCCTCATCATCCACTGCAAAAGGCCTGTAAGGTAATTTTCATTCCACCTGGTGTCCTAAATCCATGTCACTCTGATGTTTGCAGTAAAGGAGTTCATTCACTTTATTTGCATCCTTAAAACTCCAGCCGCACCTTGGTACCCAGAGACCCTGGTTGCCTAGGCTGCAAAGAGATGGCAGGGGCATTTCAGGATCTTGTGCCAGCAAAAGAAGCAGCAACAGAATGAAAAAGAGAGGAGGATGCTGTGCTACACAAGACATCCAGGAAAGACATTATGCAGGTTACTAGAAACATCTGCAAGAGAAGCAGACTTCTAGGTATTTTTTCAGAGACTGGCAGTGTCTGAAACATCACAGGATAATGATGTTGTGACTACTTTAGTATTCCAGCATCTCCACCAGGAAACAGCTCACAAGGTGCTCACACTGAAAAGGAGTAAACATCTGGCTGGAAGTTAGGATTGCACAGCAGCAATGGTCCACAGGAGAGATCCAAACACCGAGCACAAGCATGCACTGGAAGCATTCGAAACACATGAGCAACTGTGGGTCACCCCTTAATATAGGCTTTCAACTGGATCAGTGAAGACTCAGTTCAGAGAAGTGATGGGATAACACGCATCCTGACAAGTTTGGCAGACACTAGACTTCTTTAAGGATATTGATCTGTCTCTCCTGCCCCATGCTGCACAGGCACATCCTTTGCTTCTTATGGTCTGTGTTGATGGATCCTCAAAGAGTTTTCTCTCTGGTGTACTACTTTGAGACCCCTTTGCAGCAAATTACATGGCATCATTCAGCAAGAGACAAAGGCCACACATCCAGCTGTGAAGTGGGCTAGTAACATCGTACTGCATGATTCCTAAAACCAGCTGTAATAATGGGGATAATGTAAGGGACTGACATAACAGCAAACTGACGATTTAGTGTTGCTATGCAACTTGAGTTGGGAACAGGCTTTTGCAGTTGCTTCTTAGTTGTCCACTGAATGCTCAGTGACAGTGTCTGGCAACCTTCCCCGCTCCTCACTTTACCAAAAGCAGCAAGAATTCACGTGCAGGTTTTGTGCCAATGTGCCCTCTTCAAGCCACTAATGTAAGCAAACTGAGATGCAGACACTTACAATGCTTTTTCCAACCTGAATGAGATTCCTGTTGAGCTACACACACACACATAAACAGCTACATACCTTCACACACATTTCTCTTTCCTCTTATTCATTGCAGATCTTCCCCTTTTTCCTTCTTTCTCACCTTAAGGTCATCATGAAGATGACCTTCTTGTCAAAGAAGAGCACTGTCTTTGGAAGCTTTTCCCTGGCCATGTCACAGCTGGTCACACTGTTTTCTAACTCTGTACATGCAATTCCTTCAGACCTTTCCATCTTTCTCCCAACTGTTTTCTCAGACTCATACGAAGTGGGAATAGATACAGTACTTGCTCCATCTTGTTTAATGCACCTGTCCTGAAAGTGCCTTGACCTGCCTTGAAACTGACCAGTTTTAAAACCCCCAAGCAATGATGCCTTCAGCCCTTTCCTTGGGACTCTGAAAGACTGACAAAACTCAGTGGTTAAGGAAGCTGACCTTCTCAACGCCCTGGCTGAAACCTGACTGCTTCTAGTGACATCTTTTTGTGCCACCCTCAAAAACTTGCCCTTGCATCCTGGTATCACCTGAACATCAAGTTGATGGCTATTCTACATCATGAGTAATTCATTCCCTATGATCCTTTGTTATCCCTTTCCAGACCTCACTCAATTTGTTGTTTTTCTTGGAATTCCTGTGCTTTCCACAGTCTGTTTTGTGGTGTTGCTTGTGTGATGTTTAATAGCCGCAGCTCAGAGTTGGCTGCATTTCAGTGGTAGGAGGGGGAACACAGGGAACTGTGAACTGAAACTCCGTATAACTCCGTTGCTAGAGATGAGAACAAGTAAGGGAGTGTTTGCTATGCACGCTATCTCCAGAAAAACATCTTTGCAAGTGTGTATCTGTGCAGGCATTGTGGAGATAGGGATTACGTTGTGCAGAGGGGAAGAGGAGCTGACTGACAGTAGAGATTTGCAGTCCATATTGATGTTTCACAATTGTGCATCTGTCTGCAGAACAGCCATGAAGCTCTCGAAGTCATTGCACTAAAAAAAAAAATAAAATAAGGAAAGATAAATCAATAACTTCACTCACCCTTTTACCACAGCTCAGAGGGTGGAGGAGGAGTGTGTCATAACAGCTCACACTAGTGTGAAAATTTAATCTAAACAGTCTTCAACCAGAAAATACCACTTCGATAAAATCAACGTTTTTAAAAAAATTCTAAGTACAAATGAAAAATCCCTATGTAAAAGGAGGCTGAAAAAAAAAATTCAGTATTGAAAAGTTTGCCTTAAGGAAAAAAAAGACAGATTTTCTTTCAAATTAAAATACTATTTTTGAAAGCAACCTTTTATTTTCTTAACATTTTTTTTGCTTGTATTGTTTTTATGTTCTTCAGTTAATAATGAGAGACAGTGATGTGTTCAATATTCTGCCATTAGCCTGGAATCAGGTTTCCAGGATATTAAAAACAATTGGTCCCTAACTAGTACCCAGAACATTTCTATTTCAAAGTGCAAAAATTTAAATTGTTTCATTCAGCACAGACTAATAAAGTTGCTATTTCTTTTGATAGAAAACTCATTACTTCGTAGGAAAATCACTTGTTTTGAATATAAAATATCACCTGTACTAAATTACATAACAATATTTAATTATTATATTCGTGATATGTTATGTTACTGGTAGGATTGCATAACGTGGCCTCATATGAGACTTGATTTTGCAAAACTGAACTCTGCATTTCAACTGATATGTGAAACGATACCAAAACTTTACTAATTTTCAAAATAAAATATCAGTTATTTTTCTAAAAGTATCTAATTGAAATGTTCATAATTTTTAGTTTCTAGGAATACACTGAAAGCAGTATTTTTATCACTGAAAGTAACAAGATGCCTTGAGATCATAAACTTTGACATTTTTCTCAAATGCACATTTCAAGTTTCCTCTGGCTCTCACTTAACCTGTGATTCATTCTTTATACTAACTCTAAATCTCCCTATTTGGAATAGTTTTCAGATTGGAGGCCTTGTCGAAAGCAATCATCATAAATTCAGCATGCACTTTACCGTAGCTGGTTCTACCAGCATTTGTTGCAAGATAAAGCAGCTAATCGGTACTCACTTTCATCCCAATATTAATGCTTTTCTATGCACTCACAGGGATCTCAAAATTATCCCCATCAGAATATATAAATGAGGATAAAAATAAATCAGGATAAATTACATCAATCTTGCCACTCAACCACACCCAAGAACACCGAGGATTTCAAGGCTCCCACCACAGCCCTGCTCACAAGATCCCGTTGCAGGGAGGACCCGGGATGGGACTGACACTTCTCCTCCACTCCTCTGCTCACCCCATGGCGCATCAGAAGAGCTTGGACTTCCCTTTCTAGCATGTGAAGGCAAGGAGAAAAGAAAAAGCTCTCCTTTCTGAGAGCACAAGTCCTTCCTGCCGTCAGCAGCTGCAGTGGAACTGCAACCCAAGGCTTCCACCTAGTGTCTGCCGGCCAGGCAGCTCGGCACAACACCCCGCTGCAAGGCTGGGGCGCCAGGGGTGCCCTGGAGCCCACATCAAGAGCAAAGCCTTGGCTTATTTTTGAGGTGGGAATATTTTTCTGACAATACAAAACCAAGCCTCATTACAAACCACCCAAGCAGTCACCTAGAACTAACCAGCTTCTGGTTTACGTGTGGAAAATAAGATCAGTATTTATTTATTTATTTCCCCATCATACAGACAGTGCTAAAATCCAAGGCTTTAGGTGGATGCAACAGAAAAGAGGAGAAGAGAAGCTTTTTGAATTAGGTAGGACCACTCTCACATGCCCAAGGATATTTCCTTAACCTTTCTCTGGGGCTGACTTGCCTTCATGGTAAACCTACAAGAAAACTGAGTGACTTTCTAACACTTCAATTCTACTAATTAAGAGATACTTAAAAATTAGGCACGGCCTTTAGAATTTATATGTCATAGACAGGCACTTTCCTTCCACTTGTGTTTGACTCCTTCCTCCACCTTCATTTCACATCAAGGTAATGGCTATTCTGCATCATGAGTAACTCATTCCCTGTGATCCTTGTTTTTTTTCATTTCCCAACCAACTTTTGCAGGCTTGGTGGGACTTTAATCAAAACAAAGAATGAAAGACTTTAGCAACAGTTGTTTCTGCCTATCCCTTTCTCCATCCTATGAAAAGGCAGTGTGTTTGCTGTTAGATTTTTATTTCCTTAAGGGCATCTAAAGCAGTACAGTCTTGGTAGCTGTCAAAGCAGCACCTTTTGTTTGTTGTCACCCTGGTACACTCATACAGTGACCTGATACGAAAGTGTCTTCTACCTTCTCTGGTAAGTCCAGCTTATAAAAATCTCTAGTGCAGGTGTTTCCAAGACCTTTCACAAAAGGCAGTTCATCAGTTTTAAAATGCTTCTCTTGATCTCTCTGCTTCAGCTTCCTTGGAGCAAGGCTCCTTGTGCTTTTATAGAAGCTAGAGTCTATGTTCTCCCTCCAACACCTGCTATTAGTCATTTGGGCAAGTGGGTGTGTATATGTAGATCCATACATACACCCATTCACAAGAAAACTCTGTTAAGAGGAGCTCAGAGCTTACAAAAGGGCCCCAGAGCTTTTTAGAATATGTAGTCACACTTGGAAACTGGAGCTACTAAAAGCCATAAAAACTCACCAAGCCAGGAAACCTGATCCAGCTGCCTCAGCATTCCAGTATCCCCACTGCTCAAAAAAAGCCCATATTCCTTCAGATTCCCAGCTGCCTACTATTTTTATGATGTGCATGAAATTCAGGATATGTTCTATGGGGTTCAAAGACCATTTTAGCTGTGTGCAATGTAAAGGTAAACAGGAAAGGAGAAGCCGCTGATGGAAGAAATGGTTGGAGCTGATGCACACACAGTACCCCTTGGGGATGATGAAGGATTGTGCAATACAGACACAGCATCCTGCCAGCACAAGACCACCAGACTCCTATGTGGGAGCTCCACCACAGTACTGATAGGACCTATAGGGTGAATACAAGAGAGTATATTTCATTGACGTCACTAGCCAGCATTACTTAGAACAGGGCTAAGCACAATTGCAAAAAGAACTGCCTCCAAGCTATTCTATTTATATTCCTACCAGAGCTACCATTGGTACAGTCATCTTGCTGCTGAAATCCTGACCCTGTCGTTACCAGTGTAGCCACAGACCAGAGGAGATCATTTTGGATCTTTTCAGAATTTGGCATGTCTTAATACCAGCAAAAGCAGCATTGGCAGGGGGTGGAGTGTGCTATTTGCACAGGACCTGCGTCAGGATTGGCATTCAGTGAATAGCAAGACATATGAAGGCATTTTATCCCAATATAGAGAATAACGCATCTTCCTCTGCGTTGCTGGTGGTAACTTTGGCAGTCCAAGGAACAATGGTAATTGCTTGTTACTGTGGAAACAAGACCTCCAGAAATAACACTAATGAGCCAGCAGGGTCGTGGGAGAAACACAAGCATACTGTCTCCTGCAAACATGCATGATTTGGCTGCACAGAGAAGATGGGGCTCTGGGGAAAGCAGCAATTTATTTGAATGCAACAGGCACCCAGCACAACCTCCATTCATCCCTCAAGCCAGTCTGAGCCTGCAAACTATTTAAGTTACTTGAAAAACATGTTCAGATAATTTTGGAAATCATTGCTTTTCACCTTCCTCCCTGCCTTAAATTTTGGGGAAGCTGACTGGGAGATCCTCCCTCCTTTGGAGGGAGCCATTTTGTGCAATACACCTGATAGGAAGATGCCTCCAAAAACCTCTCCAGGAAAAATACGTTCTTACAAATTTCCCTACCCAATTCAGCAGATGCAAGGGATGTCAGTAATCTGGGAGATGGGTCCATAAGCATCTGAATGGCAAGGTCCTTCTCCTAATAACAGTCTGTTCGTGATCCACCACTCCAGATGAAACAAACAAGATGAAAGGAGGAGTGTGTACAGCAGAAGAGGGGGAAGAAGGTAGGAGACACCAAGAGCTTACTGCAGCCTCAGCATGTGCCTTTTTCCCCTTTCATGCTGTGTTGCTCCTGACAAAGAGAGAAGACAGTGCAAATGTGCTCCATATTCTTTTGCCTTGTAAAATCCCCAAAATGATGCTTTCTGCCCCCAGTTCCTACTGGGACAGCAGCGTGGTGGGTGGCTGCATATTAATAGTCAGCTCAGCCTCATGTGCTAGATGCCAGGAAGTGGACCTAGTGCTCAGACTGCCCTGAAGGATTCTTCCTTCTGCCTGCCAGTGGCTCCAAGGCTCTTAAACTTGATCTTCCTTCTTGAAGGTGATATACTCCAGATTAGCAGGTGGCCTCATAGGAGCAAAGATAGGCACAGAAGCCAGAGGTAGCATGGGCCAGACAACACTTTCAAACACATCCTGCCTTAACATGAAGGAATGTTTTTGATTGTTCCACCCTACAGGGGAAAGATAAGAAGACGTAAACGTCAGTCACAGGAAGAAGAAAGGCATGAGCGTACTCAGAAGACAGGGCCTTTTTTACTGGTGGCTCCTGTGGCAGGCCAGGAGCTTCTCAAAAAGCAAATAAACAGTTAGGGTCACCACTTTGCTTGTTATTGCACTCCCTTGAATAATTTTTATTCACTGTTTGTTTATTAGCTATACAAAGAAGCCTCAGATAAAATCAAGGCACTACTGCACAGATTAGGAGCATCCCTGACACCAGAGCTTGCCACACTGTATGCCCACACAACCAGCAAAAGGAGAAGAAGAAAGAGGGTGCTTTCTATAGACAAGGACCTAAGGCAGAAAGACATGGAATGACTCAGCCATGGTTATGTCAAGAGTTAGTGGCAGTCGGTAGTTCACTAATAGCAACTTCAGTCTGCACAGCCTTTGTCCAGAGCTTTAATCATAAACTCCTCCATTTTCCTACAACCCAAAAATAGAACATGGGCAAGCAGTGCAAAGAAGTTTGACATATAAATGGGAAATAAAAGTCAGAAGTTAAATGATCAAGATGTTGACATGTCCTTCAAATATTATTGCACTGACCCAATATTTTGGGCAAGGGTTCTCCACAGCTTTAGTAATTTTAATTCAGAAATCTTAATCACATTTGTGTGAGGGGGTTTTGACTCTTCAGAATAAATAAAAATAAACTAAAAAAAAAAAAA
>VZSE01007021.1:66399-120994 GCA_013398275.1 Promerops cafer | reverse complement strand
AAAAAAAAAAAAAAAGAAAAAAAGTTTAAGGCCTGACGTTGCTCTCAGATATGTATGTCAAACAAAACAAAATAGAGCTGTGTGTATATTGAGGCCAGTAAATCAACAGTATGCTCCCCACTGCTGAGCTGCTGGGGCCCCCATTTGTGATTTCTGCTTTTCCCCAGCCACAGTGGGTGATACTGCAGGCACTGGAGAAGAGCATGGTCCAGCAATGCCTGGAGAGCCCAGCTGGTTTGGAGCTGCAGCCAGACAACAATGGAGCCAGTTGAATAAGGGAGGAAATTGCCCCAAACACTGCTCCTTTCAAAAAAAAAGAAAAGAGTTAAATCCATACAGCCTCTCTCTGATCTGGTTACGTGAGCAGTGTCCAGTATGTAAGAACCTCACAGATGTTAAAGGAAGAGGGGAGAAATGAAACTCAGTTTGGGTAACAATTTCTGAACTTGTAGCCACATACTTGCCAAGAGCATCCCACCCCTCCAAACTCAGAAGGTTACCATGGTGACAAATTTCAGCTGTAGGTAAGGAAATGTTTCTGTATGAGAGCCATTTTGTAGAAATATAAAACCTAAAGATTAAGCCCCATTGCACCATTTATAATCTTCGTTGCCACATATTCACAACTAGATGAGCTTTCTTGTCTCAAGAACAGTTAACCAAAATGCAAATAAAGCCGCTTTGTTTTAATTCATGTGTTCTGCTAATGGAGCTCATCTCCATACAGTAAAATAACACTCTCAAATTCAGCAAAAAATGTAGGTATTAATTTGCTTCCAAATTGTGTCTAAGAGAGTTATTAATACTTTTGATTCTCAGAAGACAGATCTATTCCATTGCTTGACTGTGAATTACAAGAAAATTGCCTTAAATCATGCTTGGATCCAATTCATAGTACCTCAAGCACAGCAAGTCCCCAGTGCAGCCTGCATCACGCAAGCACGGCAGGGAGCCAAGTACAGCTCGTATTGTAGATTTCCTCCCAGTAACTTGGGAGAAGGTTACAGCCCAATGATCACACGTTCAACCAGGCCTAAATCATAGATCAGCTTATGAAAGACATCACAGTAAACTCCCTCTCCTCCCATCCTGGGATTCCTAAGTAACTGGCATGTACTAAAGTGCCATTTCCTTGGTTGTCCCAGCCTGAGCAGTTCTGCTTCTGCTGCTTTAAGTTCTCTGAGTCTTAGCACAGACACAGAGAGTCACACAGCCTTGGACCCCCATCACCTGGGAGCCAGGGGCAGAGTGCCAGCTGCTAGAAGCTCCTGTAAGATTACTGACCTTAACACCGCTGAAACTTTGTGGCATTCGATGATGCTTTTCTCTGCAAACTCATCCTTGCCCCTTGTGTCTCACACAGACACCAACATGCCTGGGGCTGTAAAACCATCCCTCATAGCCAGAGCATAGCTAAGTGACACTCTGGCTTTAGTAGAGTCAAATGAGCAGCAAGAAAAACGTGGAATAAACCCCTTCCTTAAGCAATGTATCCTTTTTATGAAAATCAGAAAAAAAAAAATGGGCTGGAGCACTACTGAGCATGGGTCCATGACATGTCTGGCAATGCATTTCCACCTCCTTTGTCTCCACTGCAGAAATGAAGGCTCAGTCCTTCCTTCTCCCCAATGAGCCCATGCAGGCATGCACTGCTTGGCCATCCTATTAGCACACACAGCCACATCACAAGCATTGCAGAGAACTGCAGGTATTCTCCTTTTGCCTCAAATCCTTTCAAAATACCTGCTCTCTGAAATTTCAACATCCTGCTTTATTTAGTCTTCAAATTGCCCTTCAGTTGTCACCGAAATGTATTGATTACAATTCATTTACTGTGTAAGGATTTACAGTGAACTATGCCTCAGTGAATTGTGCCAGGTTAATTGTGCACTGAGCTCAAATACACAACCAAAGTTCAGCCCTTGCCCAGCTAAGGGGAGGGCTCTCTTGGTAATTTATTATGTCCTCTAGCCATGGGAGCAGAAGAGGGAGCAATCACTAACCAGTAAAGCCAGCAGCAGCTCTGAGTTTTTATCACGGAGTAGCAAATGGGCCTTTGTGGTTTGTGACAGGGTGAAGATCCTTGCTGCTCACCCTTCTTCCACAGATTGTCATAGGAGTGTTTGTACTGGAGAGTCCAAGTTAAGAAAAGGTTAGTCTGGTCAGAGTTCAGATGGGCACAGGACTGTGTAACCAGTCATTTCACCCACTTCAGTAGGACCAGCTATTTAAACCTGTCTATTGGTTTTACAATATCTGGTTTTGGTAGCAGGGGGCTACAGGGTGGCTTCTGTGAGAAGCTGCCAGAAGCTCCTTCTGTGTCCAGCAGAGCCAATCCCTGATGACTCTAAAGATGGGCATGCTGGTCAAGGCTGGGCTAATTATGGTGGTAACGCCTCTGTGATAACACATTTAAGAACAAAGATAAACAAAAAGTGGTTGCGTAATTTTACCTGGAGTGAGAAGAACAACTCTGCAGACACCAAGGCCAGTGAAGGAGGGGGAGAGGTGCTCCAGGCACCAGAGCAGGGATTCCTCTGCAGGCCATGGTGAAGACATGGTGAAGCAGCTGTGCCCCTGCAGCCCACGGAGATCCACGGGAATGCAGAGATGCACCTGCGGTCCGTGGAGAAGCCCTACGCTAGAGCAGGTGGATAACTGAGAGGCACCTGTGAGCCCATGGGACACTTGTGGAGAGAGGGGCCCTCCTCTCAGGCTGGAGCAGCCTTTCTGTGAAGGACTGCACCCCGTGGAAGAGTGACCCATGCTGCAGTGGTTTGAGGAGGACTGCTGCTTTTGAGAAGGACTCGTGTTGCAGCAGTTTGCAGGGAGCTGTTGATCATGAGATGGACTCATATTGGAGAAGCTCATGGAGAACTGTCTTCTGTGGGAGGGACCCCACAGTGCAGCAGGGGAAGGACTCCTCTCCCTGAGCAGCGGGAGAAGCCCCAGGTGATGAACTGACCATAAACCCCATTCCCTGCCTCCTTGCGCCACTGGAGTAGGAGGTAGAGCTGGGAAGGAGGGAGGGGTGGGGGAAAGGTGTTTTTAAGGGCTTATTTTACTTGTCACTACCCTGCTCTATTTTGTTAGTAATAAGTTCACTTCATATCCCTAAGTTGAGCCTGTTTTGCCTGTGATGCTACTTGATGAGCGATCTCTCCTGGTTCTTATCTCAACCCATGAACCCTTTGTTATATTTTCTCTCCTCTGTCCAGCTGCAGAAGGGAGGGAGTGGCTTTCATAGGTGCCTGGCATCTGGCCATCATCAACCCCTGACAACCTGCCAGTCCCTGCCACCTCAGACAGGACCAGCACCAGCCATGCTCAGCTCAGCCACCAGCTATCTCACTGTCCTTCCAGGCCCAAGCCCCAAAGTTTCTCTCCTGCACAAATATCTGCCCCACCTCCAGAACTGGTGAGTATTATCCTGGCAGCCCAAGAAAGAAATTCTCCATGGGAAAATCACTTGATAGAAGGAGGGACATTCTCTTGGGAATTCAACTTTTTCTGGAGCTGGCAGTTGTCTTCTTTCCGGATGAAGTAGAAAGTCAGGGTTCTTCCTGCTAATAGTCATTAAACAACTTTACTCTTTTTTTCCTAGTACCATTTCAGTATTTTGATCAAGTTCCAGCTTGGTTTAATTACATACTTTCTATCTGAATTCCTGCCCAAGCTTCATTTAGAGAAATTATTCATTTCCTATCTTCAACATTATTATTATTATTGTGCTTATTTGCACGATGTGCTTAGCATTCATTGTACACATCTTCAGCACTCTGATGGGCTCATCAGAGTGGTGCCGGTGGGATGGAACAGAAGAACACTCCTCATCCGCCACCCTGAAAAATCAGCCCTCCTTCCCATCACATACAGGCAATTTTGCATTGCTGCACATTAGGGAATGCTCACAGTCACATCTGAGATACGACAAAAATATTACCAGTTCCTCCTGAGAACATGCCTAAATGCTGAACAGTAACATTATTTAGAAACAAAATCCTTATCTGACTGCAAATAACAGGTAAAGGGGAAAAATGTTTATTTCAGACTATTAATTTTTCCAGGACACACATTCCCAACAGTGAAGACAAGGAAAAGTTGGGTAGAAATGGCAAAAACACATACCCGGGAACATTTTTTTCTCTTTCCTTGCAAGGATTAAAGATTCAAACAGTCTTCATCTCACATGACAAACTTATGCAAACCTCATGCAGCACATGGTTTTCTGTCCCATAGTAATGGATGTGAACAGAGAACTTCAGTTTCTTTGTCATGTTGAAAGCAATCTTTTTCTTGCCACGGTGATTTATTTTCTACCCAAGTGTTTTCAACAGCTTTTAGACTTCACCCCTCCATATCTCTCCTGTAGCTTTCGAAGTTTTACCACACAGGGTCAGAGAAAAGCACTTTTTCTCTCTTTCCATCTCAGCCAAGGGACCTAATTTGAGAACTCCTGGAGACTGGCAGAGAGACCAACACAAAAGCCATTGTGCTGGTTCATTGACAGAAGGGCAGGGACAGGACAGCCAGAATGGAGAATACATAACCCCACACATGCTCAGGAACAGTTGTGATCATTCCCCATACATGAGGTCAGGCAAGTATTAATTAAAATTATAATGAATATAAAATGGATGATCCTCAGATCTGCATTATATACTTTTGTTGGGCAAAATAATATCCCCAGGACAAGAGCAAGCCTTGCATAAATGTCAGAAATGGAGCAAACACCCAGTCAGCCTAGCTTTATAAATCAACTGCACTCCAGCTCCTGGCATTTGTTTGCTTTCTGATGTGGATTAGGATCTGATTCCAAACACAGGGCATCAAAATCAAAGCAATAGCAGCAGCTGGACAGGGATGATACAGTTCCATGTGGATTTAAAAATGGATAGATGCAGAGTAGTGATGGAGCAGAAGATGACATATGACTATGCAGTTGACATAGCACTTCCTAATGCTGAAATAAAACCCAAAACAGTTTCAGTGGCTCAACCTCAGTCTAGAGGGCAAACAAATTTCAGTGAGAGGACACCTGATCTTCTGCTTGTCACACACACTCCTTCCTGCACTACACATTACTGCAATCTCTCTTGAGAAAGCAGAAAGTCCCTCAGAGGCAGGAAGTTTCAGTGTCTGTAATATCAAGCCACGTTACTAGCACCTTTCCAGCCTTGCCTTGGGTTAGACACATGTTTATTCTACAGAAAACTGGAAGTGATTTAAGACATTAGCATTCCTCAGATGCATATCACCCCCAATCTCCTCACTCCTATCAGTAGGATCCTTAGTCCCACTGCCAGGAGGACAAAAGGTGCAAGCATTCCTCACCTACTGTTCTTCAAAGCCCATTATTTGAGCTTAAGGTGCTGGGGATGATGATCTGACAATGTTCTGTAGTATCCTTCCAACTGCACTAGCTCAGCTGGGGAGACTGAAATCTCTTAACATTGATGGAAACTGAGCAGTTGGGGATACGAAATTCTTAAACTACCTTACCTAGACACAAAAAAGCCTGTCCACATCCTCAGATATCTCAGACATTCTATAAACCCACTTCTACTCAGTATGTAACATGTACGTGTCTCACCCCGGCATTCAAATTCAGGTTCCTCACAGCACACAGGTGTGAATCTCCCCAGTTACACAATCCGGAGTAGTCACAGTCAGCACAACTCTTGTGGTATTTGATGAGTATAGAATCTGAGATTTAATACAACTTTGCATACTTGCAAGCAGACAATGAATATTCCAACACTGCATAGCAAATAAAAAGAGTGGAAAATGTATTGCTTTTGGCTGTTATTGGTAGTGGTTTAATCTTGTAATTTTAATGGCAATCACATTTTGGAGAGGAGGCTTGGCACACTATTTCTGTATGTCTAGGTTGACAGCATTGTTTCCAATAAGCAGACATTCTGCCATACTAAATACATACATGTTCAGCGACCAACTTACTACAGGTATGATTATGCAACATATTTCTGATATCACAAGCTCATACTGGCCCATAATACACCTCGTAGACACACACCACGATTCCCTGAGGAAAGAGGTCTTTGCTTTACTTGCTTTGTTTGCTACTGCAGGGCCTAGCCCAGCTCTCAGCACAGGCTGAGAACTAACTTGTCTGCAGCTCCTCCTGAACACACTTGGCATTAAAGGGTCAATCTTGCCTCAAGACATTTGATTCTAGGGCCATCTCCTTCCCTTTGTGTGATGAAATCTTACTTAATGCTTGAAACACAAAGCTCTTTTCTTCACCAAGCAACTTCTATTGTAGAAGTTATCTTGATGACATCAGTTACATTTACAAATGATGAGAAAATTCAGCCTAGAGGCAGATAATTCAGCTTGAAGACATCACAACCATAACCTCAGAAAGAGAAAAACTCCTATTTTATGGGAATCTGAAGCCCAGCTTCTGGAGGGCTCCAAAAGTGATGGAAGAATTTATCCTAATTTCTGGGGTGAGGGCCCAGATCAAAAATCAACAAAAGGCACGCCCTGAACACTGGAAAGGAAGTCACACTGTGTTCTTCAGACGGGACCAGATAATCTCCCAAGTGGAGAAAGGATGAGGCACTCCAAAAAAAATAACAGAAGGATAATGAGATGTTTAAAAAGGAAAAAAACGGGATTTGTGTGATGCATGTGACTGCTAAAATGGCTGGGGAGACAATGCAGATGAAGGGACAAGGTTTGGTGGTCAGCAAAGAAGGTGAGCTGGCAGATCTAGAACAGGGAAGAAAATTACAAGACACAGAGCTGAAATACAGTTGCTTTTTACAAAGAGAACACCTAATGGGAAGAGGAGACAGCTAAAATGCTGCTACAGAGAAGTCGCCATCAGTTCACACAGCTTGTTGCAAACACATTGTGCCCTTCCTCAGTATAAAAGCAGCTGAGAGATTGGAAGTCTATAGCACAACCAGGTGAGAAAGGCAAAACAGGTTTGGTTGGTATATTCTGCAGAGATACCCACAAAGATCAGCTGAGGAGCTGGATGGGAGCTTTCTTAAATACCATACTAAACAAAAAGAAAATAAGAGAGAGCACCTAGGAGCTGCTGTTTGAAAGCAGTAGCAATCAGAAAAGGAACAAAAAGCTACCAGGATTCCCTCTAGAGCTCCCTAGAAAGCTTATCATTTTATTACACCACAAGATTTCATGAAACCACCAGAGCCTTGACTCTATTTTCTGTATCTCACACGTAGACAAAGCCTTTTTTTACTCTCCTTGCTCTCTTTCAAACAAACCAGTCAAAACGTGCTTCATTTCTGAAGAGCCCTCAATCAATGCCACCATTACCCTGTTCCCAGAGCATGGTGATGCAGAAGCCACAGGGCCACTGGGACCTGCCAAGTGAGGAGCTCCACCACACACAACAGGGGCAGCAGTGTAGAGCCAGGCACCTCTGTAGGATCACAGGAGGACACAGGATGCTCCTCTGCAGCAGACCTCAGGACAGCAGCATGCCCAGGGCTACAGTGTGTGCATTCAGAGAATCAGGGGAGACATGGAAGGATCACTACTTCAGCCTGCACAAATGCAAATGTTAGCCATGGCCCCAGCAGTATTACTGTAACACCTATCCCAGTCTTTGGAAACTCCACCTCTTCTCCAAATGGAAGTGGCCCACTTCTTGTCTCCCCAGCAAGCTTCAGCTTCCAAAAAGCTTTGTTTTTCAGGTGTCTTTATAAACACACACCATCCCTGCTCCGCTGCTGCTTCTCCCAATCGAAAAATAATGCGTGTAGCAGCAGGGTTTCATTTGGGGAAGAACAGAAAAGCAATTTCAAACCAAATGTGTCTTTAAAACACTTCTCAGTTCTGACTGTCAGGCCTCTGGCAACAAGGACAGTCATCTAGAGCTTGCTATTAGGCCATAAATTACCCAGCCAAGAGCACCACAACCAGAAAGAGTCAAAGAAAAACACTAATAAAAAAACCAATGTGAAAATAAACCAATCCAGTTGTCTTCCCCCACCACTAAAATGCCCAAGTAGCAAAGTTGCAGAATAACATTACAGTGAGGTTTTCTAAGAGGCTTGATATGAAACTGTATTACAAATCCAAGTATTTCTGAACCATCAGTTCTCTTCCAGTTCAGACCAGTATTCTATAACACTTAACTTCTCAGCAGTACTCCAAATCTCAGACCAGTTCTCAAAAAAAAAACCCCTAAAGTGTTCTCATTGGAAATGTACCACACTATATTGTAAAAAGTAGAGGAAAACCAGAAAAGATACACATTAAAACTTGCATTTGCTTACCACTTCTCTTGGTGTTTTAAAAGGATTTAAACAAGCATTTGTGGAAACAGCTAGACAGGCATAATTATCTTTACCTACCAAATGCATTTGCCAAGCCAGGGACTATAATCATACCAGCTGTCCAGGAGAGAGTATATTTAGAAACAAGTTCATTTTGGTCTGGCAGCAAAGCTTGGATCTGTTGAGAAATGTTATCTTCCATTCAAGTTAATATCTAACCATATTAATTTTTATGACAGATCAAAACATAACTAAGCTATTTTTTAAAACTCAGAAATAATTTCAGAAGGTTTCTACAGAATTATTTTATTTCAATAATTTCAAAGTTGTACCTTCAGATTTCAGTGGGTTTCATATATACTAGCTTAAAGACAGCTATCATTTTAACCTAAAATCTTAAATTTGCATATTTTAAAACACTGATAAACTGGAGAGGGTAAAAAAAAGAAATGCCAAAACTAGAATGACCTTTTTGTTAAGCTGTGGAAAAATACGAGACTATTGCAATCCACACCTTCCCATTAATTTATTCAGGTATGGAAACTGGTATCTTTCTGGACAAAGAAAGTGAAAAAAAAAAAGAAGAAGAAAAAAGAAATAAAATCATTAAAATATCCATACAGAATTATAATTTGGAATCAACATTTTTGGATGGCCCATTGGAAACCAAGCTAAGACCCTATTTCATAAAGTCATCAAAGCAGCCATTGCGTAGTAAATGAAAGTGGGGTTTCAACTCGTGTGAGCACAGAAAAAGACTTTGTAGTCTCTAATCCCAATCTACTCCCATCATGGCTTACAGTAATTAAAAAAACCTCTTAGGAGTTCAGGAAGCATAGAGTACTGCTGGATAGATCAGATGTTTTGATTTTTCAGTCGATTTTGTTTTCTCTGTTTCTCCATGTTCGTTTTTAATTTGAATGACAGCAACTCAAAACAACTCCAAAGCTAGTGGAACCTCGTCAATGAAGTTTTTAAAAATATAAAAGACTGAAAGCAGCATTGTTTGAGGTAAATGAACCTATGTGTTTAAGGAGTTTATTTATATAAAAATTGAGAGGTTTTAGGGGAAAATATTATGTTGATGTCACTCGTTAACTCCAGGGCGTGGAGGGAGGGGTCTTGGGTTTGCCTTTAAGGATCCGACCGTTTGTGCCATGAATTTTTAGGGTGGCAATACCAGAGAAGGCCAAGAGATGGCAGCATTGGTAAAGCAGCTCAGGGCTCAGCCTCTCCCTTCCCGGCGCTGCGCCAGACCCCTCCAATTCATTGTTTCACTGCTGCTAAAACCCCAACCTCGAAAATGTTCCCATTAAGCATTCCCCGAGTTGCTGTCGATTTGCAGATCTTGTTTATGTGTGGTACAAATGTAGACTGGTAAAAAAAAAAAAAAAGGAAGTATTAGAAAAGAGAGAGTTACTACTCTTCTTACCAGAACACAGGCCAGCTTTCAAAGACTAGAACTGCCAGTCACACTCCTGTTACATGTACAATAAAGATAGTAATTCCTCATGGTAGGCCCCCAATATTCCAATCAGAACTCCATCGAATTGTAGACTTGCTGCAAATGCATAAATTAAAAGGCAGTCCTTGGGAAAGAAATTTACAATGTAGATTAGGAGACACAAAATGAAAACTCACTAAATCACTGAAAATGAGAGTAGAAGGATTGCAAAGATAATACAGAAAAATTGTTCTACATAAAATAACCCTACACTTAACAAATTGCAGTGTTTGGAATTATAAACTAACTGGGGGGAAATATTTTTTTAAATATCACATGCAGTTATCTCTGGCAAAGAGATTGCTGGGTTCCTGCATTGTTTCTTGAAAATCTGAAATCCTAACTGCTCGTAATGTATGACTGTATTTCCCCATGTAAGACACAAACACTGTTAATAACAAAGCAGCCAGTGATGGGTTCATTTCCAACTGCTATGACATCATTCTAATTCGAAGGCACTCCACACATTTCATAATGGTATTCTCAACACCTGAGAGTACTTCTAGCTGTAATTATGAACAAGTATCCCCAGAGAGCATACTATACAGACCTGATTTTTCCTGATCAAAGGCATAAAAGCTGTTTTAACAGAAAAACTTAATAACTCATAACCCACACCACACTGGATTAACTGCAGAACAACAAAGGGGCCACTGACTGCTCTTCTTCCATATTTCTGTTGTCCTGGAAGAACATCACAGATCTTTTAAATGGTGAAAAGACTTTTGGAGTGACCACACTGCCAAAATACTAACGGGCGTTTTCTTTTCAAGAGACCATTTTAATTGCCTGTACTATTTTGCAGAAAAGCCCAGATGTTTGTGAACATTGGTCATTTAACATGAGAACAGGTTTCTCTCCTGGTTTTTTGATAAAACAGTTTGAATAACCATCAGTTGTTCTAGAACTAGCTGGACTTATTCACACAGAAATAAAAAAGCAGCAATTTTTACAAAAATATTCTCTCGCACAGAAACTGGGGAGGAGCACTTTACCATAATACTGGTGAAAACACAGATTTGCTCCTTCCACAACATAAAAGTACATTTTGTGCACAGCATAACTGCTGAGTAAAAAAAAATGTTAAATATTATCCACTTTACAAAAGTTCCTCACTGGTCTTAATTATAAGACTGGTGTTTCCCAAACAGAAATGAAAGCAAGCTCATGTGGCACATAAAACTAAGCAGTCTTTCAAAACCTTAGTAAAATACAATCATAATTAGAAAGAAAAAAAGTCTTCTCTCGATTCCTGGAAAGAGAATGACCCTCTATTTTTTTTTTTTTTTTTACTAATAACGTAAATATAATGCCCCCTAGGGTTAGTGTCCCACTGATATTTTAATAATGCTTTAAAACAATGAGGTAATCCTACATCAATGCCTTCACTATTTAAACATTAGAAAATGACAGACCTTTGCTCACATGTACATATAAAACCTGGTTCTTTAAAGTGACATTATTATTGCTATTCAAACTATAAATATTTCTTAGTTACATACTGATTGAAATATAATATGCTGTTTATGGTATTTTTTTAAAAGCGCACTACATACCAGCTACCATGTAATTTCTTCAATTTAAATTACACTGTAACTTTTTCTTTCTTCACTATTTTTTACTAAGATCATTTCTTGCTTTATAAGAAGCCATTTCGCAGCTCTGCAAGGTAAGAATCTGTTTCACAGCAACTGAGATGTGTTCATGTGGTGAGATTTTTTTCTTAGGGAAGTATCCTTTGGTCTCACAGAAAAGCAGTTACAGATATGCTGAAAGCTGGGAGTTGAAAATAGCTTAAATTAACATGAAACAGTGCAAAATAGAATCTAACAGATAAAATATTCATAGAAACAATTTTTCTAGAGACACTCACTGAAATCTTTAATTCAAGAATTAATATTACTTTGAAATTTTAAGGGCAAATGATTGAGCTTGATTTTAAAAAGTATGGAAGGCTGTTCTACAGTCTGCTGAAACAGGTCAGAGATATGTTCCTTTCATATCTATCCTTAAAACATATTATGATAGGCATCATTCTCAAGATGATATATTTTATTTTCACAGTCATTTCACCAGCACTTTTGTGGGGAGTTGCACATCTTTCCTTTCATTGTTGTTCCACAGCTGTCTTGTGAGCAGAGAAATATGCAACACCATTAAGCAATCTCATCCAAATGCTCGTGCCTGCCTCAGAACATCCTAGTTCCACTTACACAGACACAAGAAAACATACCCCAAGTTACCCAAATCTTGCATAGTATGCCTTCTTCATCTGTAATACAGGAAAAGGAAGACATTGTGAAGTTAACATAAATGCAGATGTAGGTGGTCAAAATTCCCAGGAGCACACAGGCCTTCACCTTTTCACACAGGTGAAAAAGGTTTCAGCCTCCCAAATCTCTGGCAGTTATTTCTGCAATTATTCAAATAAGCAGTGCTTAAACTCAAGTATTTTTAAAAGGGCAGAATTCATCTCAGGTGACCTGGGCCAACCAAAACTGCATTAGCAGGAGAGGACAGAGCCTGAAAAACACACCTGTTGTGATACTTCCAAAAAGGATGGTGAGGACACGGGCAACAGTTGAAGTCTCAGCAATTTGTGCAATAAATAACAGCAATCTATCCCAGAAGCAAATTTACTTCCTTTGACTTGTTAAACTTGTTAGATACCACAGATGCTGGCCATGAGAGAACTCTGTATTGTTAAACAAAGCTTTTTAAAACATAATATCCAGGCCAGTAGGTTGTTATGCTACATCTTGCTGGGATTTTTTTCCTATTCCCACCTTTCTACTGCCTCTTAGTTGTTACTGCAATCATTAGTTGTTAATCCAGTCCTGGTCACAGGTCTCTCATTAAGAACTCACTACTTTTTCCATGTAAGTATTTTTACTTTCATAATGTCAAAACCAGGATACAAAATTCTTGTGTCACATTCCCCACAAGAACAAAAGTGCAGTCTTCAAAATCATGGAGTATTTCCAAACTTCCCTCCCTTTTAGTATAGTCTTTTATTTTCTAGCTTTAGGGAAGGGAATGCACCCTCATACCAAACCTTAAATCACACACAAAAATATTTGCTTCCTACATGCTCCAGATAGAACCATGACTGTTCTGCTGTACTGAGAATTATGGAGTTTTACATTCTACTTTTTCTTCAACTCTCACTTACTTCTCTTTTCCATCTTGCCATCCTCCTGTCCTCTTCCACTTTAACTTACAGCTGAACCCAAGAGCTGTGAAGTATTCCCAGGTTCCCACAGTCAAGAAGAGCTAAAAAGATATTGTGAGGGCAAGAAGCTATTCCAAGTATCTCACAGTAATCTCTAACCTCAGCTTTTGCTCTCCTTTTTCTGAAGCAGGATCACAAGAATAAAACTCATGAAGAACATAAAAGTGAATAAAAGCACTGTCATAGAGGGCAGCCTAACAGCCCACAGTGGGTCTCCCACTCATCTTCAGAGAAGGCAGCATAAGGAGTCCATGCTCAAAGCACACGCTTCTGCTTACAGAGAAGAAAAGCAGTTACCTGAATTCAAACAGACAAACAGTAAAAGCTATTATGTGATTCATCCAATAAAATCACAGGGAATCACCACACAGTCAGTGCGTCACCTTCATTGGTCACAAGTAACAAAGAAAATTATCAACATTTCCTGTTCTGGTAGTTGAGGTCCATCACAGGCAAGAGGATGTCAAAAACCCCGTAGCAGATGATGAGAGCTTCCCACACTGAGCAACATAAATAAGTCTGGTGGGCAAATGATTTACAACCTTGCAACCTTACAACATAAGAACATCAATAAAATGTACTTAAGCTGCTCCCTTGACTCTCAGACTAAAGATGTCAACAACTTGATGTTGGCAAGCCTGGGTGCAGACTCTGTTGTATGTCTTCCCATCTCTCCCTGCTCACGAAGACGCTTGGAAAGAGACAGAGAGCACAGTCTGTCTTCTTGTGGTTACCAGAGCAGCAAATCAGGGGAGAGTCAGTAAAAGAGCAGTTGAGACAGACACTCCATCATCTAACAGACAAGCTTTACTGGATACACAGGATACAACTATACAAAACAAAGCAATATCCATTATTATCCACTATCCATTAATGTTATCCATTATCCATTGTTAACAAGACCTCACTAATCCTAGCTATCAGATATCCCAGCAGTCTTGAGCAGCCAGAGATAGTAGAATGCAGAGATCCATGCAAATGCAGCTCCTTTATATTTGGTGTTCCTGAGTCCTTTCTTCTTGCGATCCTTATGTTTTTTCTTAGTTCTTTCCCCAGCTTCAGCATTTGTTTTTCCTGTCTCTTTTCTAAATCCTTACGAATATACTCTCTTCAACTCCCTCATCTCCTTCCATTCTGCTTACAGGCTTTGAAATCACACAAGAGCAGCTTTTGTCTCTGGTTTACTCTGCTGGGCCAGTTCTGGGTTACTCAAGCCAACAGCCACACATGCCAACTACAGGCTGCACTGGCTACATCAGGACTGAGAGAATGTGTAACGATTCTCTCTCTTGATTAACCTAGTGGTAGACTTTGGGATACTACAGTCTCCCTAGCTGTCATTCTAGAATGTCAATCTTGTCTCTGTAACCGTGTCTGAAATTAACATGAAAAAAATGTCATGGAGCATGAAAAGTCAACAGATAGAATGTCTTTGTCTGACTAATGCAAAGCCCTTAAGCTAAGTGCCTGAAAAACAAGTGAGACATAAACTCTGATTTGAACAACTCAGCATAAACAACTCAAGCTCTCAGGAGTTTGACTGTGAAGGTATAAGAACATGCAAGCAAAAAGGTTATTTTATTTTCATCACGCTCAGGAAAAGGGAGTGATATGCAATATGTCAATTTTAGGACAGGAAAGCACAATCACTTTCCAAGAACAATTTTGGTTTTAATAGAAAATTCCCATTCTCTCCAGATTTAGAAATTGTTCTCTTTTTCTGAAAGTCAGGCTATGCTGTAGGAAAGTATAGGACCAACATTGCTAGTCCTATGTAAGCAGCTGTACGGGAGCATGCCAGGACTCATTCTTGTACTGCCAGCAACCAGCAAGTGTATTCAGCTCTCAGCAAGCATCCTTTGTCAGAGATCTGCAGGCTTCATCACTTGCCAAGAGAAAATTTCAAACTTGATTTTTCCAATTCCTTACCTCCTGTTCATTCACCCTCTCATCTCTCCTGCATCTCAACTTCCACCCCCTTTCAACTCTCAGCTCTCTTGCAGACTATTTTGCACCACCTTATCAATCTATTCTGCTTCCAAGCTTCCTGAATATAACTGAACACTTCCCCAGGAAGCTTATCAGAAAAAACTCAGTAAATTAGACCTTCTCTTTTTCCAGTACTCACTCCTACATTTTTAATCCACATTTTTGTGACAAAGTTAGATTCATGAATAAAATTTTATGTTTCTTTCACTTGAAATATAGTGCTGGAAAAATGGTTTAGCAGCACTATGGCTGCTTTTGTGTATATTTTTCAGCCAACATTTCACTGACCATCTTGAGAATTTTAAAGTATTTCAAGACATTTCAGAATGACACAGATCTAAAAAGAGATGATGCTGAAAGACTCCAAGACAAATTCTTGCTATCTTCTAAACCTAGGTTTCCAGAAGAATTATCAGAGTTTCACATACGGATTCAAACACCTACTTTAAATCCTGTGCTAATTTCTGTAATCATGGCAGATGCTCTGGAATTATCAAATGAGGATGAAATAAAGCATAGGGATAAAAAACAAAGGCAAATTCCCATATCAGTATAAAACACAATTTTTACATACATTTACACATGTGAATTTTAAACTTGCAGTCTTTCTTTTTTGAGTACTGGTTTCAAGTTATTATTTTTAATATACTAGTACATTTCATAGTTTCTTACTCATTTAACTAAACATTTGTTACGGACATATTAACTAAAACTTTGGCAAATACACAGAACCAAAGTGACAGAGGTGCACTTGGCAGCAAGAATCTCCTGCAGCTTCGTATGAGATCACTCTGACCTAAAGCTGTGGCCAACTCTCTCAGTTGCCTGCCAAAGCTTAAGGTCCTATGAATCTCTAGAACAGTCCAAGACACTTTTGAAGCCTGCAAGCATAGCCTGCCTGGATCTCCATTAGATCCTGTCCTGGTTCCAGCCAGGACAAGTTTTTTTTTTACAACAACCAAGAGGAGGCATGGCTAGGACATGGAGGTTATTCTATATCATTGCATGTCAATGCCAGGGGTGAGGGAAGGGACCCTCTTATGGGGAGAAGGAGTTCCTTCCAAAATGTGGTGGGGGTAGCCATCCAGTGTTCTCTACTGTTAGGGGGTTTCTTTGGGAATTGTTTCTTTTCTTGTACCCTTTGTCATTAGTATTGGTGCAGTTACTGTTCCTTTTCTTATATCATTGCTGTTTCCAGTAAATTGTTCTTATTTCAGTCCATGATCTTTGCCTTTTGTTCCTCCAGTTCTCCTCTCCATTGTGCCACAGGAGAGAGAGGGCAGGAAAAAGTGAAGGAGCGAGAGTGTGGTGTGTGGTTTGGAAAGTCTTGGTGGGGGCACTGAATTGGGGTTTCCATTCCTAAACCAGAACAGATCCTTAGAGGCTTGCCAAGATTATATACCCAACACTTGCATCAATTTATTTGTTTATCCAAACTGAAATTGTGTGGTTCTCAGGCAGTTTGTCTTTTACTGAAAAACAAAAGGTGTGTGAGTGGAAACATCAGATTAATTCAACTGAAAATCAGTTTTCAATCAAGTTATCAACAGTTCCTAAAACTAGCAAATAATGACTTTTCCAATTCCTGTTGAGCTTAAACTGACCATTAAAAAAACATCAAAGAATAATCCTGTTCACCTCCCCACCTGTCTCTAGATGCTATTTCCTGTTGCTGCCCTTGGGCTGGCATTACTGTTTGCACTCCTCACAGTCAGGAAAACTAGGCTAGCAAAAGAAAAATGAGCTTTCAACTGGAGTGACACCCTCAAGCAAGACATCACATAGCCACAGGCATATGAATGGCACATGGGAAGTGGTGGGAAGAAGTGGCAGAAGACAGCAGGAGAAGGAAAGCCAGCCTGCTCCTTTCAACAGCAACCCATACTTCTGCCAGATTAAAATAGCAATGCAGTGACAGTCTAAACCATTTTGAACAAAGGAGAGAGGCTTCTTTCAGAAACATTTCTTTCCTTTAAAATTTCTGTAGTGGAACAATTGTTTGCTGAAGGGAAAGTATTCAGTTATGACAAAGTATGAAAAAAACCACCACATGGTTAAAAATCCCATTGTTATGTCAGGGTAGGAGATATGAGTGAGCTTAATGGGCTGAATATTTTGAAGAATTATCATGAAACAATCCAGGACAATTAAAAAACTATTTGACATACAGCTTTCCTAAAGGATTGTTTTGGATTTACGAGTAAATTGTATTTTCTGAGAATATATATTCTCCATTCACAAAAAACATGGGCATAGTCTTCATAAAAAATACAGTTGCTGAATGCTTGTTTTGCTTTTTAAACTGCAATGCTGGGACAGAATTGAGTTCTTATTACATTTCTTCTTCACTCTATATTCTCTGAAGCAATTTTTCACTTATCTTTTATGTTGATTCGATTTTCCCTTTGCCTTCTACACAAAAAAAAAATGTTCTGATTACCTCCTTTCTTATAACTCAGGCTCTGAAATTCCTTATTGTCCTAGTTCTACTTGCGGGTGTCGGGAAGGGGGCAGAGCCTAGCACTGTGTGGGCACAGCTAGGTTGCTATTCTGTATCCTGAAATAATCGCTGGGGGCCATGGGTTTGGGGGCCATGGGTTTGGGGAGAAGAGAAAGATGAACATACACCACGAGTGTGCCACTTTGTTCCATTCCTTCCTCAGAAAACCTGCCAGCAACCAGCACTATGGACTCTACCCCTCTGTCCACGCTGCCCGTCCCTTCCTGTCCCTCAGGAGAAACGCAGCTCCAAGTGGTGAACACAGCCGAGCCTAGCCGCATACTGCTGAACGCAGCTGAGCCCAGAGAGCAGTGCAGTTCAGAAGCAGTCAGTCTGGGCAGGGCACTGTGGTTCAGGAGTAGCACGGTCCAGCAGCATGGTGCAGATTGGGGCATTTTTCCACAGTTGTTTTTTGATTGCTCAAGCTCAGAGGAGGAGAATGCCAGGCTGCGCTAACGGCTGCCATTTTTCCCTCTTTCTCAGGAGACCACACGGTGCTGGTGATGGCGCCATCCACCATCTTGTTTTTTCTCAGGAGGCCATGTGGAACTGAGCCAAGGTGATGAGCACCTTTGAATGTGTAAATCACCCTCTTCTGTATATTTGTGTTAATTGCTGCTGTTACTGTTCCCTTCATCATCTCACTGCTCTTTGTTTTAGTAGACTGTTATCTCAGCCCAAGGGGTTGCATTTGTCCCTTCTGAACCAGGGAGGGGCAGGGAGGAGTGGCTCATTTGAACTTTAATTCTCAACTGGTTTTAAACCACCACATTTACTCATTTTTACAGTTCTGTCCTTTCCTGAATGCATCAATACTAATTGCTAACATGAAAAATAAAAACAAACATATAAAACCAACAACAAAAACAAAAACCCAACAACAACAACAACAAAAATCATTCTTGCAGCTGTGGTCCTCTAGCTCAGGAGGACTCTACCACCAGAGCCCATCTTCCGTGTAGAAGTCTGAGGCAAAGAAATCATTAAACATCTCAGCCTAGTTTATGTGCCTGTTTGGGAAATTACTGTCCCCATCAAGTAATTGACCAATGCTATTTCTGGCCTCCCTTTTGCTATTAATATTTTTTTTAGCCCCTTCTGTTCCCCACAGTACTAGCCAGCTTCAACTCCAATTCAGCGACCTCCATAGTCCTCCCATGTCACCTACTCTTGCTTCTAATGGCAAGATTCTAATACACTTCCTTTTTTTGCCTTAGCATCAGAAGAATATCCCCGCTCAGTAACAGGCACTGTCAGAACCAGAGCAGGAAGATTATGTATTATCTGAGTACCCCTCACACTGTTCCCAGGCTTTTCATTATACACAATACATTAATTCTTTTTTTAATACACATTTCATTTATATGACTGATTAAAGCAGAAAGTAAATACTGGCAGTCTGCAGTCTATTATGTCAATACTAACTCTTTAAAAGCCAGGAAAAAAAATCAACTACCTACACCAAAACTGACAAATTCCCTTAAACTGACTGACTTCAGCTCCTTTCCCTGTCACCACCTCTTCAGAAATGCATCCACCTCTCAGAGAGCTCCACTATTCTTGGCAGCATTCCAGCATCCTGAGCTTGACTGAAAGTGAGCACTCCCCTTGCCTGATTTTGTCTGGCTCATTTTCAGAGATACGGTGATATTTTTGTTTTCATTCCAACACAGCAGAGATGAATTTTTAAATACATAAATATCTAAATACCTATTTTACCACTTAATTCACTGGGAAAAATATGTACACATAAAATCTTTTGCTAAGCCACACATTCATTTTGAGTTCTTTGTGTATGGATAAAAGCCAAACAAAGACTTCCCTACCCAAAATCCTACTAAAAAACAACTGCCATTGACCAGGAGAGGGAGACAGACGAGAACAGCCAACAGGATGGTTGGTGCAGATCCTAAATGAGACATATTGTATTAGATTTTTTTTCAAGACCCATTTCAAAAATGGCCAGCGGTACATGCCTGTTACAAAACAATCCATATTCAGTTGTAATGCAAAATGGTTTCCTGATTCCTTAAATTCCTGAAGGTTTCTACTTTCTTTTATTTGTTAGTCTTATTCTTGGAGTTTCAGATAAAAACTCAATCCCCTTCCCTAGAGTCTTTCAGAGACACTCTGACATGTCTTTTCTAAGGAAACCAGGGAGACAGTGCAAGGGAACGGGGAAGAGAGGTAGAACACTGACTTTCCCTTTGTTGGAGTGGCCTTCCAGGGCCATAGCCAGGTCTGCCAACATTCCAAAATTGTAAATAAGGAGTGAAAATGAGGGGATACTTCCAGCTGTATGAAAAAATGTGAAAATGCTAGTATTTTCTTTCGGCATGAATAATGAAGGCAACGGATGAGGTGGGAAAGGGGAAGCAGTACTTTCTACGAAGTGGCTAATCCCTTTTAGAAGACATTTGTTTGCACATATCCTCCTGTGAGATCAGAGTAAGACTTTTTTTTCCCCTTTTCCTCTTAAATCATCTGTTTTACAGCTAGGCAAAGAATCACGTGTTTTGAAATGCAGCATTCTTCTACTCCTGGAGCAGGAAGTCCTTGAAATATGCAGCATAACTGCAAACCAGTGCAATGATTTCCATGAATTCCACTTTTTTCAGGCTTAACTTGGTAGTGTGTGTGTGTGTGTGTGTGTGTGCGCGCGCGCATACGCACACGTGTACATGCACAAGTCTGCACACACATAAATTTCTTGTCAGGTCATTGCTGTGAGTAGTGGTGTCTCCTCTACCAGCAGACAGTGAGAATAGTGTGTGAACAGCCTTCTGTAAAACAGTGCAGCTGGTGAAGAGAATTCTCAGCCAGAAAACTGGAAAAGTAGAGGTCAACATGCGTGATGAACTGGGTTGTCGCACGGCAGTAGTCTTGACAAACTGGAAAAACAAGTCAAAAGAAACTTCATAAAGTTCACCCCAAAAAAATGCAAAGTCCTGTACCTGGTACAGTAATGCAGAAACAGCTTGAACTGGTCCCGTGAGATGGGACCACAAACAAAGGAAGCCCTGGGTTTTTACACACTCACCCTATGCATGATAGTCTAGGGTCTTCCAGAGGAGACTTTGGCTCCTGCTGTGTCTCTGAGTGTCTGGTCACAGATTCCCTGTGCCCTTTGTTGTGCAAACGGTTGGCACCAGTTCACAGCCTCTTGCCTGCTGCTCCAGCCATTTCCTGCCACCCAGAGCTCAATCAGCAGCTGCACTGCAGCTACACACTAAGCTACTGAACATATTGCTCAACACTGTTCACCACGCTGCTGTGGGTGGGGAGCATGGGAGCAGCTGGGTCAGAGATGACAGTAAAAGTTTTACTTCCTACTTTACTTGAAGAATCTCTATATTTTGAAAACATTTATGTCAACATAACAATAAGATTACTTTTTCCTGGGTTTCGTGCCATCCTTAAAATCAATACACATATATTTACATCCAGACATGTTATGAAAGGCCTGTGGGAGAAATCTTTACATCTCGTCCTTACACCCCTACAGATGATGAATGTTCCAGATTCAGGTGCAGGCATACATGGTTGCCTCTCCTCCTTAAGGAGGAATTGTTCACAAACAGCTTGACAGTAAAACAGATTAACCTTGCTTGCCATGACTTGCTGCCACAAACAGGGTTGTTTACTCCTTTGCTACACCCCACTTGTGTAGCAGACCTACTCTACAGTTGGTTGCAGCATTTTGCTGGACTCTGGTGAGCCAGCTAAACTCACGGATCTAGCAGAACATTTCCTTTGGAGGACAGAAGTAGCATCTAGAATGTCAGTGAACTAAATTGGCTTTGGAGGTGTCTGACAAATACCAAAGCTAGCACAGGCGAAAGCAAGAAATACCTTCAGCAGCAGCTGCCTGCTAGACCCACTCAACTGAAGATCAAACCAAAGCCAGGGAAGTGAGCGGCACACATACATACCTACTCCATCCCCTCAGGTGTGCAGAGTTGCTGCCTCAATGCATGGGAAGCATGGAGGTCTAAAACCAAAGTTTTTAGAAACTAGCAAAAGTGCAGCAGAGCTGTCTAAAACTCAGGCACATATACCACTCCAGCATGGCATAAAATCATGCCCAACTGCGAGAAATGACACTCACTTAAAAATTTCAAAGGTTTATTAAACCTTAACATAACACAACAAAGGACCGAATAAGAAAAAATAAAACACCGAGAGTCTCTCTGACCAGTAGCCCCACACTCATTTACAAAATGGATGCTCTGGTTTTTATACCTCGGCCCCACCCAAAGTCTTGTCAGTCAACTCCTTCTCTGCCATCCATTGGTGGAGATCACTTTCTTACAACTTGATGGGCGGGTAGGTGTTGCCATGCCATGCCTCCTAGTAACAACCTTGCCCTCCCCTAAATGCCCCGACTGGTGACAACAATACAAGGAGGAAGGAACAGAGAACTATGGGGAGAATGTATAAAAATAACATAACTATGCATCTATAAAACTTCTCTTAACATACACATAATATTAATCTCTTAATTGTGAGAGCCAACCATCGCATAACATGACAAACCATATATAACATGACAAAACCACTCAGCTACAGGGAAGTTGTGCCAGCCACTGCCTCCATACAACTGAGAGACATCCCACAGCACCTCCAGGGTGAGGCGTGCTGTCTCCCTTCTGCTCCACATGCTGCTGGAGGAAATGCAAGTCAAACCTCCAGACGAGATCCTCTCCAACATGGAGTAGGCTGGTTTCCTTTAATCTGTAAAAGTGGGGAATGTGTTGGTGGCGGAAAAGAAGCAGTCTTTTCCACGGTGATGGGCTGACATAGACAGGGTGTGCTTATCTTCCTGGTATCTGCATGGAGCAGAAAGGAAAAGGTAACACCCAAGTTTGTCTCCTGTACTAACGGGAGCGACTGGGGAAAATGAGCAGGCACAGGGAGGCCCTTCTTTGCCATGGTGGCAGCTGGCAATGGAGACACACTGCTTGTAGGGCTGTGATAAAAAGGAACAGAGCAGCTAGGGTCCTGTGTCAGGGAAGCAAAAAGTCACATCCAAGCATGGGGCAGGCAGGAATGAAAACTGCACACAACTGCAGGGGAACAAGGGACGGGGAGCACCCCAGGTGCAGCCATGCCCCTGCAGAGACACAGCTTTCACCAAAAACAGAAAAGCTTGTTCTGCTTATTTCTCCCCTAAGTGGAAAAAACCCGAATGTTCAAAATAAAGTACTTCCCTCACTGTGGAGGGAACAGAAATGTGGTGAGGAAGCCAGGACAGAGAGACAACATACATGGATTCAGGAGCAACGGCAGCCCTACAGGCTCGGGGCAATGGTGGGGGGCTGTGCTGGGCTGTGGGAAGCCGCAGGGGAGCACAAGTTTGCGGGGCCTCTGAGAGGGAGGCAACGGCGAGGGGGGAAAGAAGGAGGAGGAGGAGGCGGGAGAATGCTGGGGAAGAAGGAAGCAGATCCGGCTTGGGCCGGTTTGAGCCGGCTTGGGCCGGTTGGGGCGGTGCAAGGACACAACAGCTGCTGAAGCCGCCCCTGCGGCCGGGCGGGCGCTACTCTCCGGGACGGATCGCCAGAGCCCTCGGAGCGGGGCGCCGCGCCACCGCCGGCAGCCGAGAAATGGCCCGGTCGGGCCACGCCGCAGCCGGGAGCTGGAGCCGCCTCCAGCCGAAATCCACTCCTGGCTTCCCGCCGCGCCCCGCGGGGCCCCAGACCGGCGGCGGGGCAGGAGGCCCCGGTGTCGGGTTTCAGCCGGAGGAACCGGTTGTGCGGCCGGGGGTGGGGAGCGGCGGGGGAAGGGCGCTCCAGGGCCGGGCCTGGCGGGCCGGTGTCGCGGGCAGCCCGTAGAGCAGCGACCGTCCCATACGCGGCCGAGCCGCACCCGGGGAGCTGCCCCCAGCCGCCGGTGCGGGTTCCACTGCGCACATCCCGCTCCTGCCCGGCGGGAGCAAGGGGCAGCCCTGGCCCGGGGTGTGCCCAGCGTGCTGCAGGGATGACAAGGCTGTGTGGGGCAGCGCCCCTGAGACATCCTGGGGTGGGTGGGGAGCCTTTGAATCGCTGGTTAGGCACGGAGAAAGAAACTTGGGTGTTCTCGGTAACCCTTAGGCTCAGGGTTTTGGTCTGAAATGCCCGTTTCCTAGGTTTCTTTTCCACTGGGTTTGCAAATACATAAGTATTACATTTGGTCTGCCGCGGCGCCTTTCAAAGTACAAAATGGCATCTGAACTGTTGTAGAGGAAGCAACAATGTCCCCTGAAATACATTTGCTGGTTTTCGTCCCGTGGCTGATACAATCTCATTAATAAAGTGTCTTGTCAGTAGAGCATTGAGCCACAGACTCCTGACTTTCTTTTGGTAACAATTTCAGGCTTTAATCCTTAAGCTAGTAGAAGGTGCTTTTTAATTCTTTCTCAGTCTAGATTACTGTTAATTACATTGTATTTTTAAAATCCAGTTTCAGTGGCGATTTACAGCATAGTAAGTTCATCAGCTTCTAACAAATGGTACATTTCACCCGTACCCATTACTTAAATGGAGACAGTCAATTATTGGTATTCATATTATTTTGGTTTTTCTGTCACACTGAGCTGGTAACAGCCATATACGCTGGCTCGTGGTGTTTCAGCTTAACAGCTAACTCAAATCATTTAATCATCATACTGAAGAGCAAAAACAGCCTTGTTGGCTCTTTTTGTATTAGCTCAGATCTCTTCAAGTGTCTTTAATTTCCTCATGAGCGTTTGATCTGCCTCTAGTTTCAGTCTTTCATCCCTGCATCTCCTACTGGGTTATACTGTTTTCCAGTAACTCTGAAAAATGAGAGATGCGCCCTATCCACCTGTCCATCATTAACAGTGGTTTTACTAATTGTTTGTTTGTTTGTTTGTGTTGGGGTTTTTTTGTTCCTTGGTGTATAACTGTCAGTTTTTCATTGCTAGCAAAAGTGGGAGTGTTGGTACAGACAACATGCATTTTACTTCGTTTTCTGACCCATCTAGAGTCTCTGTAGATCCATTTAGAGACACCATTGATAAAAATTGTGACCACACAGCAGTCTTGTCACATATCTTGTGGAGCTGCTCTGATAACTCCAAAGCAGTCACAGGACATAATCTAGCTCAGGCAGAATCTAAGGGCGTAAGAAGAGACAGGAGGTGTATTTTGTTCTTTAGAAGTGCAGAGGAGTCAGCATACGTCAATTTGGACAAATTCAGGTTTTATAAGCACTAGTTACGGACAAAGTCACTGGGCCAGAGGTGTTCGTGTTTCAACTCAATGCAATTAGTAAAACAGATTTGCCAGTTGCTCATATCCTTATTTTTCTCCAAGAAGATATACAAGTAAATACAGCTTAGCAGCAAGTACTTTTGATCCTCATGATAGAAAAGTAATGGAACAATAAATGTTCTTACTGTATATTTTGGTTACTGCAGTACAGTCAGCTGTGGTGCTTTGGGTGAGTTAGCTGTGCTGCGCTATTCTGATACTCCATATTTCCAAAGGATGCGGATGAGTCCCCTCATGTACCGTGGAGTTAAAATTATTTTGACATCTATGCAACAGTTTAACCTCATAGCTCTGCTTCTGTTCTGTTTTGTTGTTGTTGTTGTTCTGTTTTAATAATAAAATGTATACCTGTGGCTCATCAGAGGAAGAAAGAGACTAAGTCCAACATTTCTGTTCTTTAGTTTCATGGATATTGTGTCTTGCAGCATTTCTACACTTCAGAAAGTTTGACCTGACTATCTGCGACACCAATGCAGAACTGTAAACTCCTGTTGCAGACAGATTTTTTTACCTGTGCTGATTTGAGAAGTGTGACTCAATGAATAACCTGCTTCCTGCCTGTGTCTTTTAAATATTGGTGAATACGCGCTGCTTCAGTCAGACTTGCTGTGTTAATTTTGTTATGTTTGAAGTGTATGGAATTTTTGTAAGAAGTGTGTCTAAATTATAGAAGACCATTTTTCTCTCTTTTTCTATCCCACCATATCCCCCAGAGTGTTTATTATAGCATTGTGGTGTAACTGTAAGGGTGAGTGTCAAATAAGTGTCAAACATGAAATAGATTCTTTGTTATTTGCATATTTCAGATGTTGTGGTTAATGCATTGCATGGTGAATTTACGTTTTAGCAGTTTAAAGGAACAATGTTGTATCACCTGTGTCACAGATATTTTTATAGGGTAAGCATGAAAAAAATTTCTTCTCTCAAGATGAGAATGAGTTAAGGGGAGTTCCTGAAGGTCACTGCAAGTCATGTCATGCTCAGGACATCCATCATCTGACAGCTAACTGCTAGGTTCTACTACTCTTCTCAGATTACTGGCGTTTAGATTTTTAAATAAAATTGAATAGGCGGTCATTTTTCACCTGTCTGCAAAGACTATAATTGAAGATTCCATATCTGTAAGCACAATTAAGAATACCACAAGTGTCTAAAGCTATATAGGATGTTCCATAAAATATTTTGCTTTCATTGCTTTTTATCCACTGTTGCTTAGGCAACAAGAAACTTTGAACATGGGTTCTGCAAGATAAATGAAAGAGAAGTTGAGTCTTTTTAGTGTAAATTCTACATATACAAGCATAATATAGAGCATTGCTTAGTAAAATTGAATACTTACAAATGGCATTCATTTATTTAGTTCTCAATTTGCCTGATATTTTTAATGGAGTATAAAACCATAGAAGCAACCAAATACTCTTCCAGAAGATCTTAGAGCATCTTCTTTTTTGTCACTGTCGTGTTACTGAACATAACATCTTGATCAAATGTCAGTTTGTGTACCTATATATGGTCAGTTCAAGATTTAAGCCACTGTGGTATACAGCATATGTTTGCAGAATTACAGAGGTAATTCTGGGTTCTGACCCAGAATTTTAACTATGCAGACAGACCTCCTAGGGATAACCAGAAGTGGAGGTTCTGGAGCCCAAGTCTTAGAAGAACCAGCTGAGGACAATGGGGATGTTCAGTCTGTAGAACAGAAAGTTCGGGAGAGACCTTTTCACCCTGCAGCTACCTGAAAGGAGGTTGTAGCAAGTGGGGGTGTCAGTCCCTTCTCCAAGTAACAGGACAACAGGAAATAGCCTCAAGTTGCACCAGGGGAGGTTTAGACTGGATATTAAGAAAAAACTCTTCACAAAAAGGATTGTCACGTATTGAACAGGCTGCCCAGGGAAGCAGTGGAGTCACCATTCCTGGAGGTAATGAAAAGATGCATAGATGTAGCAATTAGGGACATGGTTTAATGGTGGACTTGGCAGTGCTGAGTTAATGGCTGGACTTGAACATCTTAGAGGTCTTTCCCAATACTTCTTTCCCACATTTCCAGTACATGTTATTTTCTTTCACAAGATCTTGGCCCACGTGCAATGAACAGAATTAAGCAAAATTATACAACAAAGGAAACATCCACAAAAGCATTGTGGTTTTTGATGGAGATAGAAGTTGTGTGGTAGGCTACCATTGTTAGTCTGGGAATTGCTCATGTGTTTTAACAATTTACAGCTCTGCAAAGTCTCTAGATTTGTAACTAAGTGTGGCCTTGGCTAGTAGCTTTTGTTGGTTTTAATTGTAAAAAAGCCTGAATCATTCTGTTAGTGTTTGGTTAGTTTTTAACTTACTGCTAACACAAAGAAGTGTGGGTTCTTTGATAGTTCTTATCTTTTTAACACTTGAACAGTGTGTTGTTTCCCCTTCTTTGGGGACATAATGATCCTGGCTGGTCACTACTTCTTTGGTATTTTCTTTGCTTCCTCTATTTTCTTACTAATTCAGCAAGGTTTCTTCATTGTTATGTATGCAAAATAAATCAAATTCTTTGTTGCTGTAGCATTTAGGAAATGCTTTGTGCCTTGTTACTGTTGATTATTAAAATACAGACAATAGGATATACTTCTGAGATGAGTAATTGCTTATCTGTGTTACTCTGCTTCATTTTCTAAAGCAGTTTATAGATTAAAACCTGTGTTAAAACCTCACGTGTAGTTCTTTGATTTTAATCTACCTTTCTTTAACAGCTACAGGAAAAACTTCTTCATTTATTCACTTGCTTTAGGGAATTCTAATTACCTCCCACTGGAAAAGGGAGTGTTACATCCTTTGGGATAACTGAGACTAGAAGTAGTCTGGTTTCTGGGCAAGTTTACTGTTGTTCCAAAATTGTCCACATCTTTGAGAGCAAGAGAGATTGTTCTCCACTTTGGATTCTTGATCACAGCAATAAGAACCTTGGCAAATAACGTATTTAGAGAATAAAATGCTTTATTCTCCTGTGCTGTTAAGTCAAATGGAAAAACAACATAGCAACAGCAAAAGCCAACACCAAAATAAATAAAAAAAAAACCCAGATGAATTAATTTTGCTTGGAGCATTTAAAAATACTTTCCAGCTGAAATTAAACGTGGAAAATTCTCAAGGCCTAATGTGGACAGCTAAAACATAAAAATACTTTTAGAAGTCCCATATATAAAAATTTATTATGATTAAAACCATTCTGAACCCTCAGTAATGATGTATTAGGAAGTGTCTGTTAATATAAAAGTAATTGCAACTAATGAATAACGGGGACCCATGGGAAATAAATTTTAAAGGTAAGGACTTTGATTTTTTTTATCCAGAGGTCCCCTGCACTAAAACTTCCATTAGCGTTTTCTGGCTTGTGGTTATTTGCAATAGAATAGAGCTACTTAGAGAATCCTAAGTCTTCTCTTTAATTGTCTAACCTACAGTTGGTATTGTCTGGCAGTCTCTTTTAAGTTACCTGGGTGGGCGGGGGAACCTGATGTGCTGCACACCATCTGATTCATTCACATGATGGCCACACCCAGACCTGACTCCCTCTGAAAAGTTTCTTGAAGAAGGTCAGAGAAGATTCAAGAACACCTCTCCCTCTGTAGATGTCTTGATTAAAAATTTACATTAGCGAGGTATTACACATTTCCCTAATTTTAAAATGGCAGTATGGTCATGAGTGCGTTGTTTTTTTTTTTTTTTTACAGTCTGAAGTATTTTGGTTACTCAGAACTTGACAAAAACAAGGAAGGAGGAAGAGAAGAATGCAAAACTACACCTGTCTCCTTTCTTGCAAAGTGAAACTTAAAGTTAGAAGAGTTGAGGACAGGTCCTGTGAGACAGCACCAGAAGAGAAGCAACTATGGTGAAGAGAATGGGAAGAGAGTACGGGTTGGAAAAACTACACAAGGCATAGGAGGAAAAACAAAAGGATTGCAATTGAAAAAGTACACTAAGTGATGGAGGTTGGCAGTATCTTGTGGTTTAGGACTTGTACTCCCCAATTCAGCATTCCCACTGACTCTCCAAACCACACTGCCACTCTCTCTCACTCCCCCATTTCCCCCTCCCCACTGTGGTAAGATAGAGAGGGCATGGAAAGGAAAGGTCATGGGTTGAGGTAAGAGCAATTTACTGGAAACAGCAATGAGATAAGAAAACGAACAGGAACAACAACAATACTAACCACGGAGGATATAATAAAAGAAATTACTGTCACAGAAAAAGAATGATAATAGACAAGACTGGATGGTTCCCTCTGCCCCATTTTCTAAACCAGAAAACCTTATCCCTGGAAGAGAGTCCCTTTCCCCTGCCCTGGCAATGATATGAGGTGGTATAGAATAACCTCCGGGTCCTAGTACTGCCCTCTCCACAATACTCTAAAAAAATTAAAACTGACACAGAGGAAAGGAATAAACCAGAAAGAAGGTTACAGAAGAAAAAAACAGAGAAAAAGTAGGAATTAATGAGCAAGTAGATTTGCAGCTTTACTTTCAGAAATCCTTTGGAGGTCAGAATATCTCCATAGACATCAGTATAAGGTCTATTTTTTTCTCACAGATTTATCTTCTAAATGTTAAAAGGTTTTGATTGGCGTAGTCTAGCTCAGAGTTCATAGCACAAAACATGATGTATCTTGGTACAGCAGTGCAAACCATGGTTTATAAACATCCATCTTTACAGGTCTTTAAGCTGTGAAATAAGCAAGTAATTGTGATTCATCTGGTCTTTAGTTATTGGGCTTTGCCACAGAGATGGGATAAGGTTAGTAATGTAATATTTCTGGAGATACCTTTTAAATTACAACTTTTATGAATGCATTTTTCTCATTGCCATAGTTTACTCATGGATGGTGCTAGTAGGTGTTTTAATGAATATGCTCTGTAATACTTCTTTCCTGAACTGGACTAAGGAACTTTCAGCATTCATTTTTCATTATTCATTTTAATTAAGCAACAACTGCCTTGTTTCAGCCAAGATTAGAAAAGTTTGTACTCCTTTATAGCGCCAGAGAATGGTTTCTGTCACCAGATATATGCATGTGTTGGCAAATAAAACAGACAAATATCAGACCTGTATGGGAGAAATACATTTTGCCAGTGGTTTTCTAAGGAGGTGTCTCCTGTTATTAGGTTCTTGCTGATTTTAGGCAGTATCACTGTGTACAGCTTTCTGAAGAAGTGGAATTGATCAAAGCGCCTCCTGCTTCCACTGTCATTTTTAACCCACTAGAAGTAAATTACAGTTCTCCAAGTTTGAGCAATAACTTGGGTAATTCTATAAGATACTGCACCAGTTCTGGATCACACATTGCCCCATACTTGTATTGTGTATCCCTTGGCTAGAAGGAAGGAATGTATGTACTGAGTATCATGGATTTCACATGCATATTTTTTAACAGTGCCTCTTATCACAGCAATTCATTTGTTTAAACAAGTTATTTCTTGTTTTGCTCTCATTGTTTGTGAGTTCTTTTTCTTTAGTGCTGAGGTTACACAAAGTGTTTAGTGTTTGATAGCATAGGGTATAACTTTCCAAATGCCAAGAGAGATATATAAAAAACTGTTTCCCAGAGTGAGAGAAAAACACTGAAAACTGATGAGATACTGCAGCAGAATTCAAAATACCACTAATTTATGTCTTGCTAATGGGCATATGTCATAGTTCCAAATTTTTCTTTATGTAATTTGAGCAGGACACATATTTTCAAGCAAACTGTACTTCCATATGTAAAATGAAAAGGCAGAAGTTCTTTGAAGTCTTACTGTGAAACGCTCAATGCAGTCAGGACTATGAAACCAGGGAAAAATAGCAAAAAGTGTTTATCTTCCTTTACGCTTACGTTAGGATTGCTAAGAAAAGAGGGAAGAAGGGAGAATTTTACTCATTGATCCTTCAGATAACTCCCAAGTGAACAATAGTGCTCTAACCAAAAGCCTGTGCCTGGAATGGAAATCCTCTCCCACACCCTTCCAGACTGACCTTCCCTCCCCCCATCTCCTGTAGCTCGTATTTCAGAGCTGAGCTGGTCGCCAGCAGGCTGTGAGCTGCCAGGAGGAATGCATTATTTGCTCAAAAGAAAAACAGAGGTGCAACCATTAACTGCCCTCCCCACCACCCCCCGCCCCACTCCCCACAGGACAAGACAGATTTCTACATAAGAGGTGAATTTGCTATCCCCCATTGGTACAGCAAATCTCATAAAAACCATCATGTGTGCCCACCTACACGAGGGCTTTATCGTGATCAAGAGGCTGCATCTCCTCCCGGAAGGCTGAGTAGCTCATGGCAGCTAACTTGTCCCTGTGTTCTCATGTGATCAAGTCCTAAAGCCAAATCCAGATTGTTGTTCTCATGTGATTTAGGCAATCTGCTTACATCTGGTCAGCAGAGAAGACATGAATCTATAAAAGCAAAGTTTGTAAAAGGGCACCAAGATTACACTGTTGTCCTTGGGCACCGGACATTTAACAACAGGTCTTGCCTCTACTAAGAAATGTTTATTTAGGTAGTTACATTTTGTACCAGCAGACACTCCAAGTGGATATGTATCAATAGTTGAGAGTCTTTTGCCCCTGCTTTGAACAAAAACAAACTGACAGCAGTGCCTCTTCCATTGTAGCTGCATCTCTTCTTTGCATTTTTGGCCTTATGGCTCTATTAGTCATGGAGACTGGGATGGCTGAATTTTCTTTGGCTTTGTCAGTCAAACTCTTAAGAAATTGGGAAGAACAGTTCCAAAATCTGAAATTACAAATTCAGTATTAGAAAAGTTTTATAAAAGCCAGGGATATTTTTGCTGTTCTTCTTTTATATCTTTTCTTTGGCAATGAATATTCACTCACTACTAATCATCAACCATAATTGAAGCATTTGTGTTAATGTGTGCACACTGTGCTTGGAATATATTTTGATTCCCAGATAAGTTTTACATTTAACTGCAAGAGGACTTTTCCATGGAATTAGGTGTGATGAGGCAAAGGAAATTACTTGGAAAAATGGCTGGACATAGAGTGACACGATGGCAATATAATAAACTCAACATTAAACATCTATAAATAGATGAAAAAATTAAGCCCAATGGCATTGGCTATGGTACAGGAATTTTTATTCAAATAAGCATGCAGATATGTTTTTCCCCCTGCCTCTGGACCCGCCTTAAAGCCAGACCAAAAGAGGTCTGAGGATGCAGTTAACCATGAAGAAGGGCTCTCCTAGGCACTAAAGAGTTAGAGATCCTTGAGCAGACATGTTGATGAGCCCTGGGTCTAGAAGTATTGAGTCACAAATGTTTTTGACTTGATATATTTGAGAATATTCTGCATCAGTGCCATCTCCCAGCCTCAGCAGATCAAAGCAGTTTCAGAGAGGACACAGGTCTAGACTTGTGTGCACAGGTTTCCCATTGCCTTTATCTTTTTGGCTCTTTATTGTTAGAACAAAGGATTTTCCCCAGCCCATGGAGAGGGGCAATCACATGAACAGATCGTTGTATGGGAAAGCATACAGAGGAGCCTTGTAANTTTTTTTTTTTTTTTCAAGCAGGGAAGAAGATATTGTCAGTTCACAGCTTCCAGGAGATGATGGCTACTGTGCTGGAAATGCTGGCAACTCCAATGTGTAAGAGCCAGCTAAACCTGTTATACAAGTATATCACCTCCAAGGCACTACCAGGCTCCAGAGCTGCTCTGGAGGCCTCCTGTTTTGGCACTGCAGGAAGGCCTAGGTACAGTGCTGCTTGTGGCATGTCCTTGCAAAAGTGGATGGAAAAAGTAGTCAATTTTTTTTCTGATTTCAGGCTTCAGTGCCAAGGAATCTCAGGAGATATTTCTGAGCAATAGAATTACTCCAACCACTGCTTGTTGCGTAAGCTCCTGCTATCTCATACTTAAATGAAACTATGTTACTATTGCAACTACCAGTGAAGGAATGGGTTGAATGCATAGGGCAGCAGGCAGTTCAGCTGAATATGGACCTTGTGCTTACAAGCTCCTGAAAGAGGCCACGCCCTTATCTAGTTTCCTCCTGCTGCCCTCCCCCACAAGAGGTGACTGGCCCTGGAGCCTGAACCTTTGTACACCATCATCTCCAGCCAGGATGACTAATATCTGCATGGCAGTGCCATGGAAACCGTTGTTAGGAAAACAATAGAGTTGCTGGTGACCAGACCCATGGTGTCATGGGGAAGAGCTTTTCAGGACCTCGAAACCTCATCTCACATAGCTTCTCCCAGTGCTCCCACAGAGAGACAGCCCTTCACCAGGTGACCCAAAACAGTTCTTCCCAATACTGTTTTCTCAGCATCAGATCCCAACCCTCAAGGTTTTTATTCCCCCTCATACTTCTCCCTCACTAATGCAATTTATCCCTCCTCAGTGAATCAGATCAATGGTGCATGAAGCTGCACTGTTAATTAGGTCACTGAAGAGGGGGGTGAAAAAAAAGAAAACCAACGCAAAGTGTAGTCCCCTCTTTAAAGTTACATTTCAAACTGACAATTTCTGTTGTCTGGTATAAAGTACATGTCCATAAAGGGTTTATCAGGACAGGAAAAGGGGTGGCAGGCAACTAGGGGTAGGAGCAAGCAGCTGACCTTTCCATCCCTGTTAAGGTGACATCAGCCCCAAAGCCAGCCTATGGTGTGATGGTGCAGCTGGTGTTGTCTTCCTTCTCCAGTTGAGTGTTAATAATAGTAGAATAAGGTACTTTTTCCTGCAGGTGTTTTTGAAAGAGAACTCTCTGCCTTGGATAGAACACTGACAGTGACAGTCTTTGTCTAATCTCAGAAGAGGTGAAGTGTGGTTAGGAGTGTATGAACTTTTACATCCCCTCTACTTCTTCCTTCCCCTTGCGGTTCTTCTCTGAGATCCACAAGACCCCTACTAAAGCAAAAAGAAGTTTAGTTGCCATGGTTTTGCTGTAATAAGCCTTCCAGCAGAGGTTGCCAACACAAGAACTGTGTTGTAGAAGCAAATGAAGCAAATTAATAACTTTCAGTCATTCCTAGCCTGAGAACCGCTGGAAAAACCTGGGTGACAGGTTCTGGTTTATTAATCCTTTTAGTTTAGTTTTTTAACACCTGTGGCACCATCTTGCCTTCTCACAGTAAGAACACAGGAAGGTCCCTTGACTGCTCCTTTTACCCCTTGCTGTTCATCTGCCATGTTCTATTTGTTTTTCTTAGCCAGCTGAGTCCGATTTCCTTTCTGTACTGTTCTTCACCTTCTTTCCTTCCTTCCCCCACATCTTAATTATCACATAAATCCCTCTGTGTTTTTTTTTCTGTTATTGTCAAAAATTACTCTAAAAAATCAACAACAACATCAAAATTAAATTTATACAACATTGGGAAAAAGTAGGCAGTTTCGTTTGCCAGCCCATAGTCCCTGGAGAGAAAATTATCTTGCCTATAAGACAGAAAATCACTTCGACAGAAACAAAGCAGAAGGCATTAGGAAAAGTTGTTTCTAGCAAGATGTTTCTCTGGGCATTCTACAGCAAGGAAAACATTATTTTGGTAGAGTGGTTTAATCTAGTATGCTCTGTCCTACAGTAATCAGTGTTAGTTGCTTCAGAGGAAGGTACAAGCTGAGGACTAACTCTGCTAACTAAACCAGAAAAAGTCACTTTAACACTTCACACCCTCCCAACAGCTTGTCTTCACTTGACTTTACCTTTTTGGCCATTTAACTTGAGAACCTGATATTTGTAAAAGTTAATTTGCACACTCATCACACAACTGATCCAGATTCTAAAAGTTTCTTCTTTAAGATAACACTATCTTCACTGTTAAAAAGGGGTTGCGCTTCTGTGCATTCCTAAAATTTCTCTGTGGAACGCTAGAGGAGACAAACACATGAACAATGACTACTTCAATACAGTTAGACAACGTCAGCATTATGCTGTAACACAGTCTGATACAGTCTTTCCACTCATCAGGCTAGATGTTGTGTAATGAAAACAACAAGGCTCTGACTTGCATTGGATTCCCTAGCAAGTTACTAGGTTACTAAAACGGAAAATTCCTCTCATTTTGTCTGTAAAAAAGACAGGCTGCTACTTGCTTTTCTCTGGAATCTGTTAGTTGTTTTTTCCCTTCCTTCCCCCCTCTATTTAAATACAATTCTTGTGTGATGACTCATGGCAGGAAACAGGGCTGCCTTGTGTCCTTGCGCAAGCCCCAGAAGGCATATGTAGGTCAACAGAGCATGTACAGAATGTCCTGCAAACTAGAATGCAAGGCATTCCACATTGTGAATGCTTACACTTAGAATTCAAGAGTGTTACAAGTACTGGTGGAACACTGTGTCCTGGGGGGGAAAAAAAAAAAGAGAGATCCAGTAGCAAGAAATTACATCTGCTAGGAAAAATTTGGAGCCATCATTTTTGAGAAACCACTTTGTTTCAAATTACTCTTTGCTAAGTTGTGTAGAGGTGCAGAAACAGGAGAACATCATGAAGTTTAGGTAGTGTGCAAATTCTGATTAAAACTAAATGATAAAATTGTGTAGTGACCCGCATAGCTTTTTCCACTGTCCAGCTTTTTCCATTGCTTCCATGCATTTGCTGTATGACAGGTAATTGATTCATAGAGAGTTACAACCTGTATGTGTTGAGAAGTTCTGTCCAAACACTAGTCACGTTTTCCAGTGTATCAACCATCACAGTATCAGCCATGATTCATGTGGAAAAGAGCATGAAGCCTAGCTATGAAGATTAAAAAAAAAAAAAAAAAAGTTTTATGATTTGTTCAGATCTGTAGAGCCCAAATAATATAATTTGGTTTGCCATTTCACTTCCAGAAAGACCCAACATCCACTTCATGCTACAAGTCATGCCTGGGGAACTTAAATAGACTTCTGAGGAGTTTGCAGATAGCTGACATTGGGCTGATGTAAAGGTGGTTACTAATTTAAAAACAGAACGGAAAATTGACACTGATGCAGCCAATCTCAAATTTACTTTTTCCAAGTACCACTCCTGAGTATGATTCTACTGTATCAGTTTTTGACAGTTAAATTTTCCTGGTTTTCAGATTGTCTTTCCGTTAATACAAATACTGATTAGACAAGCTGTGATTCTGACTGTGCAGAAAATGATAAGTTCACAGGTTCATAATGCATAAATTTCCCTGCCAGTAACCTCTCTCAGTTGAACTGGGAATAAATATAACACCAGTTAATTATTATGGTTATCTTATGCTTTATCCTCTCAGCTCCTTAAGGTCTCTTGGGGTAATTTTGGAAATAATCCACCTTTTTATTATTTATTCAGCCCTGAAGTGCCAGAAAATTGATCTGTCCTGGGACTGTGAACACTAGTTGTCAGAAGTAATTTCTCATCAGAGGGAAATATGTTTTAAAACAATCCTCAGACTGCAAGGAATCCAAATCTTATCTGCCTTTCCTGGTGCAAACAAAACTACAAAATGCTGCTGGATAAATCTAAGAGCTTGAATCTTTCTGTACTGATACAAGTTGGAAGTTCCCTGTGTGGAAGCACAGGGAAGAGACAACGTCTGACTTAGTATCACTCTTTTATATGTCAACCACAGAGAGAGAGAGGCTCAAAAAAAACATTATGCAGGTTCTTGTTTGACACACTCAGTATATTTCCCTCGCAGGAGCATTGAAAACGTGTCTTTTAAAGAAAATGCCAGTTATCAGAAGCATACAATGTCCCTGTGAAACATAAGCCATATACAAAGGTCGGGAGACCTCCTGTAAGGTGGCAGATCTTACCTCTCTCGTTTGAGGGGTTAGGACTCTTTGCTTCAGACTGGAGAGAAGTCACACAGAGAGGGGCTTGAAGAGAGTCAAGTGAACTATGCAGAGGCTGAGATGAGCTCTGTTCAGCAAAGAAAGGGTTTCAGCTGGGGTTCTGGGAGAAAACTATCCATCTCAGCACTTTCAGCTTCACCCAGTTAGGCTGCTTCGTGTTCAACAGTTATGTCAAGGAGAGGCATCAGATCAATGAATTCCTTTCAGCCATGCCTTTCTCTTAGCCAGCCTCATCTGCTGAGGGTTGTGCTTGTGCTAAGCTGGGAACAGAATTCATTGCACTGTGTCTTGGAAATGGCTTCCATCTGGTTTTTATTCTGTAAATTCTGGATTTTATGTAATTACTCTAGCCCAGGTTTTAAAATAGATCCACATAGCTGTGCAAGAGATTTCAACTGCTAAGCACCATTTCTCCTGTGCTATTAGTGAACCACTGAATTTCCATTAGGAGGGTATCTCAACCAAGGACATCTTGAAATTGTAGCATGATGTTTATTGGTCATGCTCTGGTGCTATGTGAACTTGAGCTTTTCAGATTTGACATTTCCAACCGAGAACCTGAGCATGCTAGGAAATTTTGTAGACTTTGGTTTTGACACTTTCTTCATCATCCTGATAGATAATCTCCATTGGTTCATGTCCTGATTGTCTTCAGATCCTATTAATAGTTCAGGAACAAACAAATATATACCTCAGCATTCAGCTGTAATAACACGTATTTGCCCCCTTCAAGTTTCTGCTGACAGCACAGGAAAAAACATTTGGGGGAGATAAAAGGCAGGAGGTTTGAACCCTGATGTTCAAGAACGGATGGAATTTTATTTTCTTCAAAATTCTCCATAGTCAAAAGAGATTTATCATAACACCATTTCCAACACAAAAAACCAACCAACCAACCAACCAACCAACCAACCAACCAACCAACCAACCAAAAAAAGCCAGAAACAAACAAACAAACAAAAAAAACCCCAGCATATTCTTTAACCTGTAAATCTGCCAGCTAGTATTCCAGATCCTGAGTCGTTGGGGTTTTTTGCTTTAAGATCCCAAAATTGCCTGACACAGCAGGAGCTGGGAGCTGTAAGAACCCTGAGGTTGAACCAGTAAGGAAACCAGGTCTGACTGTGTGACAGTGAGGTATGTAGGGTGTCAGGCTGCTCACTGGAGTTGCTTGCTGCAAAGAGGCCTCCATCCCATTAGTTAAAGTCTCTGGTGGTGAGAGTGTGACTGTCAGAGTGCTCCTGAATAGTCAGACAGGAATGTCTCCTTAACGGGAGGGCTGTGAAATACCTGCCTTCTTCACTTGTCAGGTTTCTGGCCATTTTGCTGAGATGCAGGTATGAGCTCAGCAAGTTTATCCTTCAACCCTCTCTCTTCCTTGTAGCTTTATCAGCTACTCAGCAGGTGACAGCCTCTATCTATAGAGGTATGCAGGTGGAAATAAAGAAAAAACACAGAACAAATCTTTATTGCCCAAATACTAGGCCAAGCGCGAGCAAGGATGACATTTTCTTTATCACTTTTTGGTGATTTCTTTTCCCAGTTTTAACTGCACTTGAAAATAACAAGTTTTTTCACTTGCAGTTCACTTCTACACAACCATCAAGCCTATACAGGGCTGATATTCACTTGGAGAGCATCTGAGGAAGCTGTAGCTGTGAGTGTAATTGCACACTCAGACCTTGTGGTAAATTATCAGAATTGTGCAGCATTGCTCTAAGCTGGTGAGGAATTGGTGAAGCTGGTTGAGAAAAGCATGAGCTGGATCCCTTGTTTATCTTTGCAGCTGGTTTGAGCAAGGCCTAATGATTGAAGGATCCTCCATAGAAAGAACAGGGATCTGTCAGGGGGTCATGATGGGGCTTTATTGAAGCACAGAAGGAGAGAAAGGTGTGGCCACTCTAAGGATGTCTGTGCCATTTTCTGCATAGCCCCATAAACAAGTTGTAACTGCAAACACTTGTACTGCATGGTGCACGTGTGTTTAGACAGGAGGTTGACATCAGGTTGACACAATTTGAGAACAGAAGAAAGCTGTACACAAGTAAGTGGAGAAGTTAGGCTTCTCCAGGTGCGGAGGAATGCCGGATGGAGAGCGATAGGCAGCAGAATGGCTCATCTGAAACATACATGGATTCCGTGTGATGCTGTTTCCTGCAGGACTCTGATGGGTGCAGCACTGAAACAGGTGAGATGACTCAGAGCCAGCTTCTTGGATATATTTGTCAGTGCTGCTGTGGGAAGCCAGAAACCAGCAGGAAGGTTAGTAAGGTCTCTTCTTTGTTGGTCTTCAGATGTAATGAGGTCATTCCTTCTCCTCTTGATATAATCTGGCAGTGGGTATAAAGCCATTTCCCAAAACTATGTGAGTCCTACTGACTCATTAATTTTCCTTTGGTTTTCTTTAAAAAGAATAAGTGGGCTCTAAGCCAAACGATGAAACACTTCTAAGGCAATTGTAGGTTCATTTTGGCTCATTGGTCTGTTTTTAAATGTCTTCTAAGCCTTTTCTTTGTTAGTCATGTTAATTTAAGAGGTGTACATTGATGTTAGAACCTGGGCATCATAATTACCACTGCCTTCCAGAACCAGGTTTGGGTTTTTGTTTTGGTTTTGTTTCTTTGGGGTTTTTTTCCTGTCATATACATTCATGGATTTCCGTGTATCTTTTAGTTTTCCCCAGTGTCATGGTTTAACCACGTTATTATTCTCATACTTAATTCAAAACACAGCACTTACTGACTACTAAGAAGAAAACTAACTCTACCAGCTGAAAATTAACCCAGCTGAAACTAAGACACATGAAGGAAAATACCACATAATTCTAGAAAAGCACCTCTTTGGAAGGAGATAGGCAAATTAGATTTGTAATATGGAGAGGACGCTGGTGGTTTGCCCCCTCAAAAATATTTCTAGAAAAAGTGACTTGGATTCAGGTACAAATACATATAGCATCACTATATTTCTAAGTTCTCAAACAGATCTCACGTTCTATGGACTTACACTTGCCTACAATATGGCAGTCTCAAAATGAAAAATATCTTGTCATCCATTTGTTTAAGATCAGAAGGCAAATGTTATATCCACTGATCAACTGGTAGGATACCGTAGTATTAACATGGTGTTGTAGGAATGGCACTCCCCAGTTTAGTGCTCCCACTGAAACTCCAAACTAAGCACTGCTAGTCTGCTCCCCCCTTTCCTCTCTGCCTCCGTGCTGCAGCGGGTTGGAGAGAAGAATTGGAGGCACAGGAGGCAAAGGGCTTAAATAAGAAAATGAACAGCAACAGAAACAATATTAATAACAAAAGTGTATAAAAGAGAGAGTGCAGAGCTTGACCTGACCACAGCCACACCATGCTGACCATTCCCTCTACTCAGAATCAGCGTTACCCCACTGCTCCATCTACCACGTTTGCTCCACCAGGAGGGATCCCTTCTTCCCTGGAAGCAAGAGAGTTCCTCCCCGCTCCCTGCCCCCACAATGACTGGGGTGGTAAGGAATAACTGCCAGGTCCTGGCCACAGCCCCTCCCCTCTACTGCAGAATTTAACCCCGTCCTGGTTGGAACCAGGACACAGGGCGCAATTGGTCTTAGCATTCCACATTCTTTCTTCTCTGCCTCTTGACGTTGGATATTTATAAAAGAGAGCTGTTCATTTTCAACGATCTTATGTTGGGTTTCAACTTAATCAGTTCCCACCTGCTAGCATGCTTGCATAGGAAACTGTCAAGGAAAATCCATTTGCTTCAGTTAAAAGACTAGATTTTTTTCTCCATGCTTTTCATTTTAAAAACTTTGATTTAAAGGGACATTGAATTATTTTTTAAAAGGGAAAAATTGCATTAATGTCCAGTACCATTCCACTTCATACATGCTTCCCTTACAGAATGAGAGTTTTCCTACATTAGAAATTAAGTACTGTGATCATTGGTCTGTGGCAGAAATGATTTGTTACACATTTGTTGTAACATTCCTCAGCTGTCTATGATGTTCATACCAATAGCATGACACATTTTGGCCATGATAAAACAGAACAACCCATGAAATAATTATTACCTGTGTGAGATACCTGCTGAAGGCCCAATTAGGAACATATGAGTCTATTAATGGATGAATATATATGGTGATGTAATGGTCATAAATATGGCTAAGCCTTGCTTGGTTTGCATACTTCAAAGATACATGTTTTCATAGTGTATTAACCCAAGTTTATTGCATGGAGGTTAAGGTGAGCACAGTAGTACACAGGCTTAGTAGTTAATTGACTGACTAGGCTTGGTAGCTCACAAAGTAAGTCTCTTCAGAAGTCACTCATGAGAGCCTTTTCTAAGTATTTAATACTACTTTGTAATACTACTGGGCAGGCATGCAGCTGTGAAAGGGTTACAGATGCAATAACGTAATGCAGGAGAGCATGCAGTGTGCAAAGCTGCATCAGCTTTCTTGCCTCTCAGGAGAGGAAGTTAGAAGAACGTGTTGTTAAAACTGAACTGTTGTGAACAGTGGGATTTCACAACAGAGATGACATTGCAAAGGCATCCTGAATTGGTAAATGTGTTTCTTGACTTACTTAACTACACATTTCTACTTTAATTACAAAATACAAAAGAAGTAGAATTGCAGGGACATTGGCAAATTTGCCTTTCTTATCTGCATTCTATTCTCAGCTATAGTTCAGCTTTGCTGTAGGAGAAAAATCATCATCTCACACCTCATCATTCAGTGATGTAGCTTCCATGCAGTCATTTTCTTAGCCACCACCACTTGGTGTTTATATGAGCTAAGAGGAAGACTAAGCATTTTCCTGTAAGGACTCCACCAGAGTTAGGGTTTGGGAGACACAGAAATAATTTCAGTGGGTGCAGTGATGATGTCATTGCACAGTACTCTTTGTTCTTAAACTCTCCTGACCCTGTCTGATCGACTGCTTCCCTTATGGCTTTCACTTCCTTCTTTTATCAACATTGCATTTTCTGTCTCCAGTGGTTCTTCATAACCTCTCCTTCTCTTTGTTTTTCCTGCAACCAAGCCCTTCCTCTTCTTTTCCTGCCATATAAAGCAGATAGACATATATATATAGAAATTGAAAAACCAAGACAGAAATCATGGAACCAAAAATATCAGATACTATTTTGCTCTAGTTTTGTACTTTTTGTCCTTCACGTCTGTCTTACTCTTTAGATTTTAAGCACTCCTTATGCTCCATAGTGAAAAATGTTAGTGCACTGTAAAACCTTAAATATTTTCAACAGTTCCAACAACAGAACATTTAAGTGCAACCATTGCATAAAAGAGCTTGAAAATAATTTAATTTTGTGGAAGTTTCCTCTTTCTCTCCCACACAAATATCTTTCCTGTTTTTTTTTTTTTTACAATTAAAAAGAAGAATCTGGGGGCAACTGAAAAATTCATGTCCATGAAATCTATCCAGCAGAAAAAAAACTATGGAAAATTAGCCATTTTCTTCAATTGCAGAGTTGAGAATTATTAAATCCCACCTGTATTTTTTTTCAGAAGGGTTTTACAATAAATCCATTATTTGTTGTAATACATCTTTGTAAGATACTGTAATAGGATGTTTTGCCCTTTGTATCTTACTTTTAATCAATATAATTCTAGAATTTATTATTTTCACATCTCACTTTATTGTAGATGCATGCAAGTCACATTGCATCTTGAGACAGAAATAGAGAATAAAAAGATCCCTACAATGGTGTTTGGCCACAAAGCCTCGCATTTCCAAAACATACAATGAAATTATGAGTTAATATAAACAAGTATGACTGTTGCTTTTCACATGAATGAAAGGCAGTTAGTTATATGTCCCTAAGAAATAACCTATTTATTTTGCAGCTGAACAGTAAAACCTGCTTTTAATTCTTAAGGTAGAGCAACCCAGCCTAGGATGCTCAGAAACTAGGGCATCATTGCTGATTGTCTTAGTGCACAGTATGGCAGCTCTAGTTGAAACCCCCAGTAGCTGACTGTTTTCCTCAAGCATAGGCATCAGCTTCGGAAGTCCAGCTGCAATAAACCCTCCAGTTCAAAGAAGATCTACATTTTGTCCTGTGCCAAGTTCCCCTCAATAGAGAAGGGACAAGTTACATCCCAGGCTGCAGCCAGGGCATCTGCTTTTGGGAGGAACAGCACAGTGAGAGACGTGTATCATGGACATGGCCTGGCATTACTCCTAATGGAGTAATGGCTCTGTCCACTCCTGATTCACCACATGGCAGACAGGCAGGAGTGATCTTGGGTGCCAGAGTGAGGGGAGGCAGCAGCACTGCACCGGCAGTGCGTGAGCTGTGCGTGATATAAAGTAAGACAAGAAGAATTTGAGTCAGTCTGAAGCTTCCTGAGTCAGGGATCCATAGCCTGTTTATTCCTAAAATGTTTTATTGTTAGTGCAAATGTCAGGTAACAGTGTAGAGATCTACAGTCCTGCTTTCTCATTACCCTGTTTATGGGTTTCAGGGTCTCACTACCCCAAAGTTTATGGCATCATTTACAAAATCAGAATTGTATGTTAACAAATCAATATATCAATACATGTGGTAAAACGTGGGGCAGAGGAAACCCTCACCTTCATATGTAACTGGCATTGCTAAATAGAAAACAAGGGCACATGCAATAGTTGGATACATGAAATAAAATATGGTGCTTTCAATAGCACTGTTGACTATAAAAGTGTTTCTGTTCTGTGCTTGATAGTAAACATGTTTTCAATTGAAACTCAAGGTGAGTGTAAAGTAAGGTCTCTTTACGGTTGGAATTATTCTTTTCCATATATCTGATAAAGAAGAGCATACTTTTTTCCTAAAGCAGAAGACCATAATTTGACCAATGGGTGCTGGTGATAGTGATACAGAGGGAGACAGAAAGGCAGGGCATTTTATCACATTACCTAGAAACCAGAAATAAAATTCTACACTTCAGAAATGCTACAAAGTGTGCTCATGAATCATAAAAAGAACTTGTAGTCACAGTGATTTGTACTTCCAGTAGAATTCTGATGGCTGAAGAACTTGGGGTAGTTAGTGCTTTTTTGCAGTACAGGAACTGGGGAGTGAGGGAGCACTACCTCTGGGACTTCACAAATTTACTTTTAGACTACAGAAGTGAATCTGCCCACATACTTGCTTCTAGCCTGGCTCCCCATCAGCTGCTCCTTAATATACCCACTTCACAGACAGTAGGAACGTTGATACTAAAATGGCAATTCTAAAATGCTAAACAGAAGTCCTGTAGAATAGGTCTAGTACCAGAAATTCAGCTTAACATGTAGGGATTTTAACAAAACAATTTAAAAATTCTTTCCCATTGCAGAGTTTGATAGTAAGGAAAAAAGCTCAGAATTGGTTTCTCTTGTGGATGCAAGAGACACAAGTTTAATGCCTGAAATAGAACAAGACTCAAGAATATCCAAAGTGGATACATTTTTATTTATCTTTGAGTAACAGAATGGTTTTTGTTGGAAGGGACGTTTAAAGGCCATCTAGTTCAACCTGCTGCAATAACCAAGGACACTTTCAACTTGATCAGGCTTCTCAGGGCCTCACCCAACCTGACCTTGAACATTTCAGAGAATGGGACACCTACCAGCTCTCTGGGCAACCTGTTCCACCTTCACTGTAAAAAACAGATTCCTTATATCTAATGTAAATTAACCTTCCTTCCGTTTGAAACCATTACGCTTTGTTCTATCACAACAGGCCCTGCTAAAAGTCTTTCCCCATCTTTCCTACAGGCTCCCTTTAGGTACTGGAAGGCTGCAATAGGGTCTTCCTGGAGCTTTTTCTTCTCCAGGATGAACATCCCCAACTCACTCAGCCTACTTACCTATAAGTAACTATAGCAAAACTGATGTGTGACTCAACAGACAAGCAGCCACAGTGCTGCAGAAATATAGTTGCTTTGCAGACTTTTACTATGATTAGCAATTAGTAGTGTTGTGTTAGTGATTAGAGGTATGAGAACCTTGCATAAAACTGTAATTGGGGTGTCCCAGTTTGGCTGGGGACACATCACATGCATGCATAAATATTTACCCTTGTATTCTGTATTTTTTGTCTTAGCCACTCTCATTTGGTATGAGCAAGTAATGAATTTTCAGAACATCTAGAACAGAAAACCAAAAAAGTTAACTATTATTATGCACATATCTTGCTTTCTCCATTAGTTTCCTCTCGACCTCTGTCACTTTGTGACCTCTTTTGTTGGGATGCAAAGTCTGGATCTCAGCAAATCTCTGTAAACACATTCTGGTTTAGGGAACTGTACTTTACCTACCTGTGTTACTAATGCTACTGATTAAAGGAAAGTACAATCCGGATGACCTGATTTTAGAGAGCAACTCCACTGCCTGAACGTGATACTCCCCAATGGGCTGCTTCTGATCTCGGTCTCCACCAAGAGAACCAGAACGGGGGCAGGGATGGTCTGTAATGCCCTTTCGCATCCCAGCAGTCTCTCAGCTTGCCCTGTCTGTGGATTGGAGAGGGGGGCACGGAGCAGATCGGAAGGGCCAGCTGTGCGTGCCAGGAGCCATCCCCAGGGACGGCCAGAGCCAGCTCCCGCAGCACCAGGCCAACGCTGCCCCGGCACACCCGGCACCTTCCTGCACCTTCCTGGCCGTGCCCCTCCCGCCTCAGCCGATCCTTGCTCCTGCTGCTTGCCCCCCGCTCCCCGCCACGTTCCCAACTCTCCGGAGGCACCTCACGTCCGAGCCCCGGTTGCCAGGCAACGCCGAATCCCTCAGCGTTGCCAGGGAATGGGTCCCGCTGAGGCTGCCATGGCTGTGGCTCCCTGAGGCCCCGTCCATAGGCTGGAGTTACGGAGCACAGGCCGCATTCCCTGCATTGCCCTACACGGTTATGGGACCACTGGCCACTCCGTGGCTCTGAAAAATGATGAAAGCATCTTGTTCATAGTTTTGTTCACTAAAAGCAGAACCCGGGCATTCAGATGGGCTGCACAAACCAGTATCATGCCCCCGCCGTGGTCACGGTTCAGCCAACAGGCAGACGTGTTATTTCCATGTATGCCATATGTTGGAGGAATTAGTTTTCTCTGAAGGCACTTAGGGGAGTTGAAGGGTGTTTGCACACGTGCATGCACATGCCTGTGCATGGCCAGAGAGGAGACATCATGAAGGGATCATCTTGAATGGGGAATAAATCCTTAAAAGCATTTGGTTTCCTTTGCTAGGAAAACTACTCTTACCACTTATCACTCCACCGGTGAATTAGCAAGTAAGTAATAAGTAAAACCACAGTGCTAATCCTTGGCCAGAAGCAGAATGGTGTAAGGGAAACCCAAAACTCTTCTTGCAAATGGACGTCACTTTTGCATAATTTGAAGAAGCCACTTTAAAATTAGAGGGAGCAAGGCCACTAAAAAACAGACAAGCCTGCAAAGCACAAGAAAGTTATTCATCCAAGCAAAATCTGAAACAGCACAAACCTATGACCCCTTTGCAACATGTAAGTGGCTTTCCTGGATATACAGCTTCACCTCCTTTTCCATATAATTGTAGGGTAATTCCAGTTCTCACAGTTTTGATGGACATATATAAAACAACTTTGGTTTTCTGCTGTTGCTCCAGTGCTGCAGCTTACAGGTTTGCGAATTGGTAGCTACATAGTTCCTCACTGGTTTTGCCCATAGGTCACCAAAATTGAGAAAGAACCTGCTTTTTTCTCAGCTGAGAAGCCCTGAACTGTTTCACATTTCTGGTAGAAGTGGAAAGCCATGGACACACTGGCAAAGAGTAAAGCAAAAGAGATACTAGACCCTGGAGCTGCTGGAGCAGGTGAAACAGTGATGTGCCTTATGGACACATCTCAGAAGTAAACAGTAAACTGGACATTAGCATGAGACTAGTACAAAATTCAGAACTACACAGAAGAATGGAGAGAAATGCACCTAAAAACCTCAGTAATCTGAAAGGAGATGACTATTTACCTGAGGGTTTCATTTCTTTTGTTCAGAGTTTTGTCCCCTGACAGTGACTCGTGACCAGTTTTCAATACAATCTCAAAATATATTTTTGTGGGTCAAGTTTTGGGGACAGGAATGGAAGACTGATTATGAAGAGGAGGATGTAAAGAAAGAAAAGATAATTGAATAAATGTAATTAGTTAGTTAGGCAGGTTTTAATAGACACATTCTTTCAAAATATATAAAATATTCAAGTGGTATTTCTGACAATTATTTCTATAGTTGTCCAAAGACTGTGTGCAACGTATGTTATTTTAAGTGTTGTGATGTATTTTCTTCTCTGTTATCTATCACACAAAAACTTTTCTTTTGGTATCTGACAGTATTACTGTCAGATACACTAAAAATTATGCATTCTTCTAATTTCAGGCAACTCAACACTAGCATCATGAGGCTGGGCTATTTAACTCTGGTTAGGGTATGGAGTTCTAGAGATCTCTGTATGTTTACTCTTTAGAAACAAAAGGCAGAGATAAACTGAGGTCACACAGTGAGTGATTATTGTTGAAAAAAGTCTGCATTTGCAATGAAATAAATTTTAATGGTTTTCATTAAGTGATATTAATATAATACAACTTAAAGTAAAACATAGTTTTCTTACAAAATAAATTCTAAAGAACAGCATTGGCATCTGAAACTTGGGTGAAAATGCAAAATAAAGAGTGAATTCGCTCGAATATGTTTCAAGCATTTAGAACATGCTGTTGAATCACAGAATCTTAGAAACGTTAAGTTTGGAAAAGACCTCTAATATCAAGTCCAACCGTCAACCCAGCACCACTAAACCACTAAATGATGTCCTCAAGTGAGTGGCAGCATAGCATCTTCCATGTATCTTTGGGGTTTTTGCATGAGCCATTTCTCTTCCTCCAGCTCCAACAGGGATATTTTTTCCCACAGAAAAGACTGCGTTATAAATATGGCCCTACCCTATCATGAAGAAACTGAGTATGATGAGATAATGTTTTGTTTTGAATTTTTCTAAGTTGTTCACCTCATTTTGAAACAAATGAGCCACATTTGAAAAGATGATTTTGTTAATAACTAATAGTTTTACTTATATAATGAGCTATGTCAAGAAGACATTAAAATTCCAATTTGTAAGACTAGAGCAGAAAAGCCGAAACAAAGCAAGAACCTGTACCAGCTTGTGTTAAAAGGAACAAACATTTCAGCATTTTTATCAAAAGGCAAAGAATAAAGGGAAATACATTATTTATTACACAATAATAACTTTGGGCTCTTCTTAGTTTGAGATAGGGAAGGCAGAAAGGTGTTTTAATGTTTGTACTGCTCATTCCCCTAATCAATTCTAATGAGCAATAAGTTAACATTCCTCAAGTCAAGTCTGTTTTCCCAGTAGTAGTAACCAGTAAGTGATTTCAAGTCTATCTTGACTGTCCTAAGGTTGTCCACCCTATTTTTTCCAACTGGTCCTGTTGAAGAGGGGGAGTGAGAGATCAGCTGGGTGGGGATCTGACTGTTAAACAAGGCTAAGCCACCACAGTCTGTTTTGTTGTCCAACATGTGGTTGAAGGAATTGGAGATAATGACAAAAATTGGGAGAGGCAGTGCACAAAACAATGTCCAGTACATGGACATTGCCAGGGAGTGGAGTAATTTGGGGGAGCTTTTTTTTTTTCATGTTGTAAGTGAAGCTTGTGAAGAATGTGGGATTAATGTATATTTTAATGACAAAAGTGTCTGTGATTTCAGGTCCCTGTATCATAGGGAATGTCTCCAGGAGAGGGCTCTGCTACAGTGGTAGAGGGATAAGATTTTTTCTATATGTACATGTTAGGCTGTTAGCCAAATTCTAAGTAGGTTTTCTCATCAGTGGCTCCTTCCTTCCTTCCTTCCTTCCTTCCTTCCTTCCTTCCTTCCCTTCTTTCTCGCTTCCCCAAGTACACCAACATGCTGAAGAAATAATCCATAATTATTCTACTAAGTCATGGAAATTAAATGCATGATTAAGTAACAGCGTGGTAACTGCCAATGGGCAGTGCTGACTTCTCCATTTGTTGATGACTGTCCTGGGTTGGCTGACCACAATGACTTTAGTCAGTACCAGTGAATATCATGTGTTTTGGTTAATTACATGCCTCAGTATTGGAAGAACAGTTGGATATTATATAAGCTATATTTATACAAGAGATACTCATCTTTGTTTACCACATAATAAAACCCTACAGGAGGAAGTAATGACAAAGTACTCAGAATCTGGCCAAAAAATACCTGATGACAATTTCAATTAGGAAGAGGCTTTAAAGGAAGACAATGACTTCTAGCAAAAATAATGGCCAACTTAATACAGACAAAACCCAAAACTTGATGGGTTTTTTTAGAAATATGATTGATTTTTTAGGTTTGTACAAATACAGTAAGGTTTAAGTTATCCTTCATTTCCACTTGAAGACATGGAGAAAATTCAAACCAAGCTGGAAATACAGAAGTAACAAAACTGATAACTATAAGTAAATAAATCCAAACAAGCTCTTTTTTACATTCTACCCTTCATCTGTCAGCCAATTTTTTGTTTACAAAGTCTCCAGCAGGTCTGTAGAAGGTTGATCATACTGGGATTGAAGAAATAAGAGACCTTTTAAAATACAGTTGAGATAATGAGATACCCTAAGTCCCAGTTACGTAATTAACATCATCTTGGAAAGTTCACTGCTGCTAAGCCCAAGTATTTTACCTTTTTAAGTTGTTACTAAATCACTCTGCATCTGATTCTTCATTGGCAATTTCCTCCAGATACACATCATTATTGAGACATACCACTTCAATTAATTAACCCATGAGTCTTCCACTTTTTAGAAGGATCTAAAGCAGGTATGACATTGAAAAAAGGCTAAGGCTAGAGCTGAGAATAAGAAAACTGAGAGAAGAATGATTTGCCCTGAAGGTAAGCCTTTTTACCTTTATATTTCCATTGCTCAACATCCAAGGTCAGTTTTTTTCATTTATTTTTCATTTATTTAGACTAAGTTAGGATAGACAAAAATCAGCCCACACATTTCAGATGATTTGCAGATGAGATGATCAGTTTATTTACTGAAAACATCCAGTATGCATTACATTCCAGACATGTTCAGACAGATTCCTTCCAACAGGTCAAAAGTATTCCCAAGGAGGAATCATATAATCATATAAAAATAATATAAAATGTTCTTTACATTTCTTTACCCAGTTCCAAAAATACATATATTGCATAAAACTTAATGAGACACCTGTTCAAAAAACTGTGTGGTCTGAAGATAAAGCATCCTGCATCTAAGAAGTATTATGGGAGCTAAAACTGAGTACTAATTTCTCAATTTGTACTGCAGTAACAATGTTACTTTACCTGGCTACTTTGTATTACTTTGCATTTTTAGAGGGAGAAAAACACCTTCCAAACCAAGATACTCCTAGAGCAATCTTCCTGAAGTAATGGAAAGAGAACTGTGTTCAGGAACTAAGTTTCAGTCAACACACTTGATGGCAACCAGCTTATTTCATGGCCACCACATGTATACTTCTAGTGATTATATCCTGTATATCAGGTACTGTTTTTACTACTAGGTTTCCCAATTTTCTCATATCAAATGAGACAACAGGAGACAAGCTATTCCTTCCAAAAAATGTTCCCGATTGGTGCTCAGAATTGACTTTTTTTTTAGATCCTTCTGGAAAGGATCTTCATTTAATAGATTCCAGTTGTCAATCACATCACATTTTATTAAAATTACTTTTTCTTTCAAAGTCTGATAGACTCTTTACTAGATGTTAAACATAAAAATTGACGGATACTTGCTTGTATCTCAAAATACAAGATTTAACAACAGATAGAACAAATTTAACAAGCTGTAACAACAGCTTGTTAAACAGTGGTTTTGTCACTAATTGGATTTTGCACTTACCACTGAACTATACAAATATCGCTGCTACAAAGTAAGATTTTCTTATTAAAACCAGAAATTGAGTTGGATATAATTTTCTAAGGTGGAGGCGGAAGGTACCAAAGTGAGAGAGGACAACTCAGTGGGAAAAATGACTGGTAGGTGTTTAAACTAAATAGGTCTGCTCAGCAAATAAATTAGTTAGTTACCTCACCAAAGGCACAACAAAGTAAGTTTGATCACAAAACAGCTGAGCAGGGGAATATTCATAATTAGATTTTTTTTATTTATTTATTTAATTAACAAAAAATCAGAGAAGACTAGAGAAGATTTAGGAATTTTCCCCAAATCCTCTTATTAGCCTTAAAGATAATAGACAATAACAGCATATTTTACAAAATTCACATTACAGGAAGGTACTTAATTTACTGTGAAAAGTAACCTAAGTGCAAATGCCTTAACTAGCTTTAATTCATTACAGGAAAATTTCCTCAAGTATTTGGGTTATATTCTCCATATTTCTGCTCTTTGTTCTTATACTATTAAGTTAATATATTTCAAAGATTTATGAAATGTCTTAACATAATTTCATAGATGTACTTAAGGTTTTTGTGTTTAAGAAAAAGCCCTTGTATGAAAAAGGCATTTTAAAAGCTTTCTGTTTTTCTTCACCAGAAAGTTAACATGCAATTCCTTTATCAGTGACATTTTAAGCCTTCATAGTGAAATTCTTGAAGACTGAAATCATAGAAATGTTAATGTTGGAAGAGACCTCTATGATCAGCAAGTTGAACCATTAACCTAATAGTGCCAAATCACAGATCAGGTTGTCAGATAAGGACTTCTTTTTTTCTTACCAGGAATATTTCTGTTAGTGAAGTTACTTTCTGGTATTATGATGTTTCTTTTGATCTGTGTAGGAGCTGTTTATAATCAGATTAAGTTTTAATCAATCCATCCTTTTAGGCAATTAATATGTAAGAAATACTGACTAATCCAGTGATTTACCAAAAAACAATTAATGTAAATGTTACTGGCTCAAAAGTGTCATCCATTTAGCAAGGTGAGGTCTTTAAATACACGTTTTCCAGTAATTATTTAAAATTACTGGAAATAAAATTACTTTTTCCCTCTTGCTAAATATTTCTTATGATCTTATTTTGTTTTTATTAAAAGTCAGCAGTTGTCTTTATATAAAAAGTACATTTTCATATTGAGAACTATACCTTTTTTGTGCATCACTTTCCTTTCTTCCTTTTAGCATTCCCACTGTGACCCTGCAATGTCTCCATTAGCAATTATTAAATCATATGGGGAGAGTTAATATTTTGAAAATATTAATGGTGTTAGTATCACACTTCTAGCAATCTGACATACAGAGAGAAGGATCATGTAATCAGATTTCTAGTGATATGTCATTTGTAGGTTGGAAGCTGTCCTATAACACTTTCTTCAAATTTAAGAATACAGTCCTACTACCACTGCTGGTATCTGAAATGCCACAGCAGGGCACTTACTTGCTATAACAGCTACATTAATTCAACTCCCCTGACTCCTCTTCATGCTGTTCCCTCGGGTCCTGTCACTGGTTGCCAGAGAGAAGAGATTGGTGCCAGTTCTCGTTCTTAACTCTCTTTTTACTACATGAATTGTACTGCACTGAACAAAACTACATTGCTGTAATGGCTTCCATACTAAATTAAGTTTGGAATAATACCAGATTGTTATTGAAAGAGATGATAGAGATTCAAGAGATTCACAGTCTTCTGGAAACTCATCTTTTAGCCACAAAGCATTCAATCCTGATTCACTCCCAAAGGATTCATATGCAAGGACCCTGCAAAAGTGCTCACCAGAAGTGAATTTGCAAGTTAAACAGGCATGGCTAGGAACTGCCCACTTCTGGGTAGTTCTGGCTTCTTGTTTCTGAAATGCCTTATCCTCTGACTGTACACAAAAGCTCAGAAGACTCAACTTCCAATTCATGTATCCCTTTTTCAAGACAAAACATTCCAGTATGGCACTGTATCTCAACAATGCTAGCTATGAAACTGTAAGACATTGTGGTTACAAGTTTTTGCCACACTTCCTCTTAGAAATTGTCATGCCTGTAGCAAAGGGAGCTGGGGAAGATGCATGTTCCCATTTCATCAGTTCAAGTTCCAGGCTAGTACACCTCCTTAAAGCCCTGTTGCAGATGTGTTTGCACAGATTTATGGGCACATGTGTACATTTCCTTGTTCCACCTTGGCTGTGCAATGGAAGCATGTGGCAGAGAGATCAGGCAAACCACTGGGAATGGCAGAATGCTAAAACATTGCTCCTCAATCTGTTGAGGAATACCTTCAGTGCAGGTAGCTCAGTGTGCAGCTGCAGTGCCGCTGCTGCAGATTGAGCTCTGGGTGGCAGGAGCCCCAGAGGCGCAAGAGGCAACCCTTTGCACAACAATGGAAGCAAAGGACCTTTGGCATTGTCCATGTGATCGGGACACTCAGAGACGTGGCAGGAGCCAAGGACTCAGCTAGAAGACCCCAGAGTATAGTGCACATAGACTGTGAGGGTATGAAAGCCCGGGGCTTCCTTTGTTCAGGGTCCCTCCTCCAAGGCACCAACTCGAGCTCTTATGCTCTTGTTGTACTGTGATTTTACTATTTTAGGGATCCAGATATTGGAGATTCTGCTATGGGAAACTTGGAGTCAGACCAGTAAGGAAACTTGGTCTGTGTGAGTGTGGGAATCAAGTGGGGCAGCCATTGGTTGGTTGCTGGAGCCGCTAGTTCAAAGCGGCTTCAGTCCCAGTTTTGGTGGTGCGAGTGTGACTGCCAGAGTGGTTTCTGGATAGTCAGACAGGAAAGTTTCCTTAGCCAATCCACCAAGCACACGTGACAGGACTCTTACAATAGCTGTTGCATAGATACTGTTTCACAACATATATAAACAGGGAAATCTATTGGTCAGCCTGGTCCATATATGATAGACAAAATTTTTATTCATATTTAGCTTAATTTTCAAGAAAACAAATCAAAATACTGTTTTTCACACCTTCAATAGGAAGAATGTGACCTTTATTTGCCTTAGCAAGGAAAGAATAGGATTCTCCACTACCAGGTTAGTAGGTGACTGGTACTTCCACCGAGAAGTCTACACGTCCTTCTATACTCTCATGGTTTCTTGCGTACCTGAGGACGCAGCCGTGGGTCTCTCTGCTACACCTGACCCCTGCCTCATGGGACAGACCACCTGCTGGTCAGTTCTGCCTTCGGCTGTGGTACCAAAACCGCCAAGTTCTGGCTCATGTCAAAGCAGGCCGTGTGGTTTTTTTCCCCCGTGCTTGAAGCTGAAATGGAGGGTGGATGGAAAATGGCCACTTGTGGTTTTGACCTTAAGCTCACCCAGGAGCTTCACCCATGTGCTTCATATTCACCTAAAAGCAGAGCCAGCAGGCTCCCTTTGGTTTCTTGGCACTCTTGAACCTCAGTGCGGGTTTATTAAACAACTCCAGACCTCTGGGCTTTGGTCAGGCCCAGCCCTAGCTCAGAAGCGGGATACGGGGTGTCATAAGGGAAGAGCAGCGAGCAGTGCCGGTCACTGATAATGCAGCCTGGCGGATTTCAGCAGGCTTTCGAAGGTGTCACAGAGGCTGCAGGGCCACGCAGCCTGCAGCTCCTGTGGCGGGAAGCTGCGGGAGAGAAGGGAGGAAGGCAGGGAGGAAGGTTGGGCCGGCCGCTCCCGGCACCGCCCTTCGGCGCGCCACGGCGCCCCCTAGCGGCATCGGTCGCAGCGCGCCCCGGCGCTTATTGCGCCTAATCTTGCACGGCTGTGCGCCAGGGGGCGGGGCCGCTGCTCATTTAAATATCACGGGACTAATTTGCATGGCACCAAGATGGCTGGCCCTGCGATTGGCCGGTTCCGGAGCAGCCCCCCGCTGCCGGCCCCTGTGCCCAGGGAGGGGGCGGGGCCAACCGGGAGAGGGGAGGAGACACGGGTTGATTTGCATAGCGGCGGCCCGGCGCGTGCGGCGGGGGGAGGCGGCGTTGGTGCCCGGAGCGGGTTCCGAGTTTGAATCCGCGGCGGCGGCGGCCGCGGGGGCGGGAGCTGCCGCGGGACGCGAGGGCGCAGGTACTGCGGGGCGCTCGGG